>WAAB01025158.1:53773-78326 GCA_013389865.1 Piaya cayana
TGAGAAACTCAACAAGCGCTCCTACTCCCTGTGCAGGTAAATCTGGGTAGGCACCTTCAAAGCATTGTGTTAGGTAAGAGCGTGAAAAAGACATCCCTTGCTCAGCAAGTTTACTGTTATCCTGTAAATTAAGCACAACCATTTCTTTGTCTATTCCGAGTTCTCGGTGTCTTGCCTCTTCACTTTCAATGTAACACAAATTAACAAATGTAGTCTTGAGCAGATTCACTGAAAAATTCTCTAATGGAAGATGTGCTCTCCTTAAGAGACAGGGGTTTGCTCCTGGTAAGTATTAAAATGTACAAAGGCTTTATCAGGAGGAATCTTCATTATTAGCTGATGTTTTATGAAAAAGCTGAGCTGCAAACAGCATTTTATATTTCTGCAGTTTTAATTTGCAACATGACCCATTTCAAGATGCCAGTGGTAAGCTACAAAGTCCTTCCAGGAAGTCTCATCCTGAGACTGAAAACAGAACAAGTAACAAGTGATACAACAAAAGGAAATGGCCTCAAGCTGCACCAGGGGAGGTTTAGATTGGATGTTAGGAAAAATTTATTTACTGAAAGAGTGATGAAGCACAGGAAGAGGCTGCTCAGGGAAATGGTGGAATCATTGTCCCCGGAAGCATTCAAAAAACATGCAGACATGGCACTCTGGGACATGGTTTAGTAGGCATGGTGGTGGTGCATTAATGGTTGACTAGATTCCATGATTCCATAGCATCACAATTTTTTGGTCCATCTGTTGGTCCACCAGCAGAGAATTACCAAAAAATAATCTATGAATCAAAAAACAAGCAGACATGGTTTGCAGTAGCACTTACAGCTTTCAGGAACAACTGTTATAAAACACCAACAAGTTACAGAATACACCTGGCTACCTATGGCACTGCTGTAGTGTCAACACGCTGCTGCATCTCTGACCAAGTATGATAGATAAGAGATGGACAAATTCCTATGGGACAGCTGATGTTCTACTGCCAGGAGGCTTGAGAATTCGAAGTGTCATGGAATGATGCAGGTGAGATAAGAAAGATATTTCCAAATGCTTAGCCATAGTTCCAAGCTATAGGTAGGATATTACTCTACTTTAAACAGGCATTTCAAAGATCAACAGTTTGAAAGGGTAAATGAATGAATTCTTACCTGTAAGCAGTACAATATCCCCAGGAAACACAGTGAGGGACCAAAATGCAGCATCTCGCCACAGCATGACCTTTCTCTCAACTTCTGACTGGTCAATAACTACAACTGTTGCTACAGGAACTTTACACAAAGATTTTGGTCTAGTCTTCACCTGTATTTCTTTGATATGACAAGGATGTACTATTGCAACCAAAACATTGTACTTCTGGTTTTTGCAACAGCAGTTCTTAAGTAGTGACAGTTTCTTTTGAAACTTCTTGAACTCTGCTATCCTCTCTTGATCCACACTCACCCCAGTTGGAGAAGAATTCGGTTTAGCTCTCTTTGGTTTCAGCTGTCTTTGAAATGCTGAGTGAAAAGCATGAAAGGAATCTTCACACTTGTTGGCTCTTTCAGAAGAGCTTTTATGATAATAGCCTACTTGACAGCACAATAATCCTGAGCTTAATGGTTGAATATGGATATCATTTGCAAAATGCTCAGTAGGAACATTTAATTCTTGAGACATCTTTTCCTGAGTAAGTCCTTCTTGTTTTGTAGCTTCAAGGTAAACATCTTTCCTCTCACCCTCAGAGCTGAAAATTTCAAGGGAATTTGTATAATCTTCCTTATATTCTATTTCAGCCACATTAAGATATGTTCCAATGCCAGAATCAAGCTGGAAGTGATCATACAGCCTTTCTTTGGTTTTTTTGCCTGCTGCTGTTTCTGACAATTTTATGATTCGTTTTGGCATCTCATTCCACTCGTGTGCACAAACAACCATCTGACTCAAAGTCATTACACTATGAAACTCAGTATCTGTTGGCACTGCAGAGTCTGAACAATCACTGGGTCCTCCTCCTCCTTTTTCTTGATTTTGGGGAAAAAACATATCCAGATACTGACTTAGATGTTCATGGAGATCACTTCTACGATCTGAACAAACACCTTGTCCCACAGACTTTAGATTTACGGTGATCTGCCAAGTACTGGCAACCAGAGCAGAAATATCAGAGTTATTTGCTTCTAAATGACTGGTGGTTCTTCCTGCGAGGTCTGAACAACAGCCATGGGACTGTTTATCTTGTCCAGCTGATTCTGCAGATTCGTGCAGAAGGCACTGATGTGTGGCCCAATTTCCACATTCACACATGCATTTGTCTTCAAGTATCTGACAGTCTGAATAAATTAAACTTCTGGTCTTTTTAAGTGTGCTGCCACCGCTTACTGTCACAGGTAGGAGAGACTTCAAACCTTCTTTTGAAACCATCAGTCTCCCCTGCTTAGATTGCTGAGAGCTGTCACCGTTTGCAGGCACTGCTGTGTCAATGGAGCTTTCTGCCTGACATGCTGAGTGGTTAGCACTTTGGACTTCTTCAGAAAGAAGACCACATGCATCCCACAAACAGTGGAGTTCTCGCCATTTTTCAGCAGCAGGTCCTGAACTACTTTGCTCTGACACCTCCAGCAATTTTGGAATACTGGGTGCTCCCACAAAAACATGAATTCGAGGTCTTTTTGTCATTTTTGATTGCTGTCTGACTTTAAGCAATAGGGTTTATGCAAAAAGCACATTAAATATTAGTAAACATTAAAAAATACATTTAGCCTTTCCTTAACAATTTTAAAATACCTAAAATTCAAAGGAATAATTCATAATAATCTAAATAGTAACAACACTATTTTACTTAAAGTCTAGAAGATTAAATGCATAAAATAAAAACTGAAGTTATTTACTACGTAAAACTTGCACAGAAAAATAAATTTACAGTAGAAGTTAGTATCTGATTCCAATACTTGGAAACACATAGCAGATGCACAATTTTAGTGAGGTTAAATTAAGTTTATTGAGCTGACCTATCTTCATTAATTACTGTTAAACAAACAGCTCAATGAAGTACCATTCAGTACTTCATTTCAATTCATGTGGAATAAGTGCCTGCAAGAAACTTTCACAGCATGGTTCAGAGATAATTTCATCTCCCAGAAAGTTAGAATTTCAACTAAATTATTAAAAATACTGGAGATATTTAAAATTAATTTAAAAGTTTGCTGTAAATGCAGTACTTTACATGCTATTTTGGCACAAAAATACTGTAGTAATATTTTATGAAATGGAAGGTTTCGTGATACTACTGATAAGTTAAAACTATTTAATAAATATTTGAACATATAATTCAGAATTTGCTTTAATTCATTTGCATAGTATCCTACTACTCAAGAAGTTACGAGCTTTCTAGCCAATTAAAACCAAATCCACCTTAAACAGCACAAAAGACCCTTTATTTTGTTAAATTTCTGCTATACTATCTTTTTTAAATACTCAGCTACAGCTACAAGTGTTCACTAAAAATGCAGACACCCAGCTGCCTGTTTTAGCATGTTGTTAATAGAAGTTGTTGCAATGGGCAATTCTTCAGAGGTAGGAAACTGAACGTGAGAAAGTTTGGGAGCTAATCCACCTGCAAACAGAAGAAAAAAGCACTGAAACAAACAGAACTTTGAAAAAAAATAAATTTTTCATTTAAAATTTATGAAATTAAAAGCCATTTTCCTAAAAAACCTCTAGGGGTCGATAAACCTGCATTTGCAAAGCTCATGGTAACATGGAAAGCTATAAACATGCTGAAACACTGATTGCTGGTATGTTATAGGTGTAACTGGAAAAATATCATACAGCCACTAAAATTAGACATATCACATGTTAATACAAAGAATCTACAATCTCAGTAACTGGTATTCAGTTTTATGCTCATTGCAAAACAAAGAATACTTAATAAACTACAGTATACTAACTTCTGCAGCTGTGCATTTCAATTTAGGCTGTAAGAATGCAACGTTTAGAGGACAATTCCCACCCTTTTAAAAGCTTTGAGTTATATAACTAAGGAATGGCAACATAGAAATAACAAGGAAGAGGGAGGAAGACAGAATTTACATTTCAACACCAAAATAATGGATCAGGTAAGAAGGGAAAGACAAAGCAAATAGATCATAGAATCTTAGAATGATCTGTGTTAGAAGGGACCCACAAGGATCATCAAGTCAAACTCCTATCCCTGCATAGGACAACTCTATATGACAGTGAGGTTGAATCTCTAAAGAAGTGATGTTAATATGTTTTGTAAATAAAATATTGTCCAATACAAGATGTAAAACCAACTGCAGCAACCAACTGTTTATGACAAACAGGAAGAGCTACCACTTCTTTAAATGACCAAGTCTATAAATCAGAAAATATAAATACATATGTGGAAATTCTCCATGGGCAAAATTGTTCAAAGAATCTTTGTTATGCTTCTCTAGAATAGTATCATTTCTTTTTTAATGAGTTTTGGTTATGAGGTTCTGTGCCTTGTTTTAAAGAGAAAGTCTGAGGGAACAACTGTTACTGTACATCTTAAAAAATGAGAAAAACTAGCAAATCACATTAGCAAAATGCCACTACCACAAAACAAATCCATTCTTATACTATAGTTAAATTATATGTGGGTGGACAGGGGGTTAACTACACCAAAGATAACAGGAGCTAAAGCTCATAAAGATATAACTGAAACTTGAATGCACATATCCATTATACCTGTTAATTATTACACCATTTCTTAATTTGTGGAAAGGTGCTCTGTTCATAACAGCCAATAAGAACCTAGCTTTTTATCACTAAAATGGTCAGAGTCTGATTGACGGGTCAATGATCTATTAAAAAAAAAACCAGTCACTACATCAGCAAGTTTTACATTTGCAAGACACTGCAACTAAAGTTAATACACTTACTAGAAGAAATACATCATGGTACACAGTGTATTTCCCCCAACCTACACAGTAAGACAGGAACTCTAAAGGTTTTTAACATGAACAATGGTGCCATTAACAGTTTGTTAATCTCTAGTGATTTGCTCCACATATGATGAAATTAAAAACAACTGTAAAAATCCTCTTCCAATAGTCAAATACTCTAGGAATGTTGTGTGCTGCTACATACAAGGCCTTAAACCACCCTTAAAATCCCTCAGAAGTACTGATTACTTTTATTCCCTATTTCATTATTCACTAACAGTATTCACTCACCACAATAATCACTTAAACATTAGGCCAAGGTATTTTCAAAAGGATGACATCTTCAGCTTCCCATCAGTCCTGAATATTAATGGTAGTCAGATGCCCCTGTTTCTAACTCACAGCTTTGATGTGGTACAGCTTGATGATGAACATCCTAACCTGCAAGCAGTCCATAACTTGATTGCTACAATATGCAAAAGCAATTATACTGTCCTTTACCTACTGAAATGCTGGCCCTGAAGATAAGATAGTCTTTAAGTTCTAAATTCTAACTTCTGTGAACTTCCCCCTCCCTTGCCTGCATGCTTGATTTTTTGCTTTTCCTATCATGGTTTAAGCAAAATTAAAAGAGTGCTTATAACAGAAGAAACTGAGTTGCTAATAGCCATCCTCAAGAGTATTGAATTCCAGTTCAATTCAAGATGTACAGTTGTTTGGTATGTTTTTTTTATAAGAGTTTATCACATAAGACAACTGAACAGAAATACTAAGATGCTTGCTAGCCAAAGGGATAATAGACAAACCTCCAGATGCAGAATTCTAATTATACTACAGGAAAATACTCTGGCACTTTTACTGTGCTGCTCAAATCTTCCTCCAAAATTTAACTTTGCCTTTTTAAAAGCCAGGCACGGTAGCTGTACAGTAACCCTAAAAAGCTGAAGAAACAACAAGCAGTGCAGGGACAGATTCATGTCCTTAGAATCTGAGGACATTCACCATATATTTGCTTGCAACTTGTGCAAGAAAATGGAAGGATGACCTTTCTTCCAAAAACTCATGCTGGCACATGAATCAATACAGCAGCAACAGCACCTATCGACCAAAGCAATAGAAGCTTGGTCTAAATATATATACATATATATATGTATTTGGCGGAACCCAATGGAAAATAAAGACTCCTATAAGAAATGAAGCTAAGCAACTCATAGGTGAAGCAACCTTAGCACTCACTCTTTTGAAGAGTGAGGGATATATCACAGGAGCTTAAAAGAAGATTATACCAGTAAGGGAATGGCAGTTCAAAGAGATTTAAGGGATTGCTTTCCACTAGGCTAGCGTGACTGAACAAGAAGTCAATAGAACACATATGTGAGAGAAGTTACATGTACATATGGGTAGCTGGGGAAATTGAAAGGCAAAGTAATTACAAGTAATTTTTCATTCTTCATTTGGTGATGCTAATAATCACCAAATAACTTTTGTCTAAATTTTAATACAAGGTTTCAGGCAGAGAATGCAGTCCTATGTTTAACTGACCTGTTTATACAAACACAATTTCACTTGAAGGTTGTCATTTGGCTCACATAATAATTTTTCTGGAATACTGTGCACAGGGACAGACGTGGTGGTACAGCATGAATCCTGCTAGTCAATATCTACATTTATGAAAACCACAAGCTCTCACTTGCCTACAGTAATAACTGTACTAACAGTATAATCTCTAAATGCCATCTGAATATAGATTCCTATTTACCACAATGCGAATTCGTTTAGTACTTATTATTTGTATTAAACAGCAGCAGTACTAATCCATTCATTACTTAGTTCTTGTCACCAGTAGCTATCAGAGGACCACAATAGCATTTGGCCTCAAGACAGGTACAGATGGTTCACAAATATATAAAAGCTGTACTCAGCAAAATATAGCCTCAAAAACCCACATGTATCTAAGCTGTTTTCTTTATCTGGAGCGCTTTCAGCAACCAAATGCTCCTTTGAATATGGAACACCTCTGATTTAGGCATTGCAACAGAAACCTTCCTAAATACTCCTGCAGCATAAGCAGGGAAATCAGCAATTTAAACCAAAACCAGCATTTTGAGAAACTCCACGCAGTCTGACACTTCTCAGAAGTTAAATCAAAACACTGATTAAAAGGAAAATATTTTTTTCTTGATCTGAAATAAAGACACTTCTTCTGTAAATACAAGCTTGGACCATATGGAGTCATCTACTCAGCAGCTGCATCAGCCATTTTATTTTAAAAGGATTACTTTCTGGAACCAAATGATGCAAAAAATCAGAACACTAACTCCTTGCCAATTCAACCACAGAGATGGTCTTTACTGTCTTTGAAAACTGGAGTAAAGGCAGTAGGCTTCTGTGATTAACTTGATAATTCTTTCCTCGCTATCTTTGTGCCTTGCAAGATCTCCTTTTGAGTAAATGCTATGTATCGATTTTTATTTTGCAATACATAAACCCACATAATTAAGGCGATGTGAACATACAGTGGCCGTTACAAACAAAGGAAGTTAAAAGCTCTGAAGAACAATGACCTTTGGAGTAGGAAAGAAAGATAAAGGTAAAAGGTCAAAGATACACAAAAGTCTATGCGTGATTTATTGAAGAACACTCACTCCCCAAATCCTTATTTCTAAGAGCTATTTAAGCAACTAAACTGCTACACCTTCCATCAAGAGAGATATTCTGCCAGGCATTTCTGCATATTCAAAAACCTTACAATATCAGAATGACATAGTCATGGCTTTTTTTAGAAAAACGGTTAAGTCTGTAGAAAATTACCCACAGGGATCATTACTGATGTAAATATATTCTACAGTTTAAATCTTCTGATAAGCTGAGGTTTATTCAACAACATATGGCCTAAAATGATAGTGAGCAACTGGTCAGTGAAACTTAATCATAATCATCCTGTTTCCATCAGATAAACAGTCAGTGGATTTGATTTATCAGGTTCAGGAGATTTTTAAAAAACTAAGATGCTAGGCTAGCATCAGTTTTACATTCTTCCTGTACAAGTTTTTGTTTTATTAAACTGAATTCTTTTTGACCCACCAGGAATACAGAACTTTTTTCTACACTGAGCAACAACTCACTGGGCTTTGCTTAACAGATTTCTGTAAATCTGTTTCCAGAACGCCAAACACCTTCCAGCTTGACTTGGTAATACAAATGCCAGAACATCAATATGATATTATGCATCAGGCATTACAATATTGAGTACCTCTTCCTGCACAAATCCAGTGCATTTCTCAGAAACCTGAAGATTCTTATTTAGGCTCAAGTCCTGTGAGTTGCATTTCACATTATCAAAGTTATTGGAATTCACCTTCTGCAACAATGACATACATCAGCTGGGATTAAGTAGTTATGGCACAGCACACAGACAGACACAATTAAAGCTTTCTCCTCTCTCAATTGCAGTTGCTTTAGTGTCTTGGGAAAGAGAATTTACTCCCCTGCATTGTACGTGTTTTCCACGCTATGGCAGAAAGAATTATTTAAAATACCAAGACATTGCTATTATTTCCGCACCTTTACAAAAGCCTCACTCGAGAAAGATGAAGATTCTTCACAGAAAGGGTTGTAAGGCACTGGAATGGGCTGCCCAGGGAGGTGGTTGACTCGCCTTCCCTGGAGGTGTTTAAGGTGTGGGTGGATGAAGTACTGAGGGGCATGGTTTAGAGATTGGTGGGAATGGGCGGACTTGATGATCCAGTTGGTCTCTTCCAACCTGGTGATTCTATGATTCTATGATTCTGTGAAGTTTTCTAACAGAAAATTGGGTGCTGACTGCACATTCATAGATAGAAGAGGGATATGATCAGTGTTTTGGACAACAGCTGTAGCTAAGCCTGTGCTGTGCTCAGACTTTGGTATTCTGGGAGACACGGTGCTGAAAAGGTATCATTTAGAACTATACTTTGGTGGGATATATTAGTGATCTACTGGTGTTAGTGTAGTGCCTTTTGCTCTCACAAGTGGATATATTAGCAGTAGACTTTAACAAAAGCCACTCTTCCTTTTGCATTTAAGGCAAGGGGGGTATTTTTGTCAGCATTTGTCAGCATGACTAAACAATTTAAGTTAAATGCTTGTTAACTAAAAAAAACCAGCCTCCATTCACAGAAGTTATATGAGGAGCACACAAGGCATCACTAAATGAAGATTTGCTCCAATGCTGTCTAGAACTGCACAAGCAGCTCCAGAAGCAGCCAGGTGACACACAAGCCCACAAGACCTCTTGAACAGCTCAATCAGGAGTTCATTTACCTCCTCCCTGTGCATGCAGGATCTCTCCAGAAGACCAAAAATTCAACCTTCCTGCAAACAGGAACAACAGCAAGTATTTTTGACAGGCCCAAACATATAGCACCAGACCTATTTCCTCACCCAGAGCCATATTCTGCACATTTTATCTGTTTCTGTAGTATACAACAACATCCCTCACATGGTCTCACCAGTGTGTTTTTGTGAGGTTCAAGGTTACTGGTGATCTGATACTAAAGAGCTGATCTCCCCGATATGTTCCTATCTCATGAATATGAAAGCTGGCTTCACACACAACCTCTATAAACCTAAAGTCACAAAAGGAAAGTTTGTAACACACACTTCTGAGGGGAGCATTCTGTTTTAAATAAAGCCCTCAACAGAAATGAACTTCATGAGAGTGATGACTTTTCTAATCACATCTCTAATACATCTGTTCCCAAAGATGCAAAGAAATTCCCAGGCTATTTTAGGATCTTCCAATTCCACACAGTACACCAGCACCACTCCCTTCCAAGAATACACTTCAGCCTCAATAACTTTGAGAGATGCTCTTCTGTTGCAAAGCTGTTAGGATTGTGATTGCTTCAGAGATAAAGTTTCCTTAAGAAAATACAACCTTAAGACCTGGGCCAAGCTGGCTCCATCCAACAGTGCATAAGCACTACAAAGATCATAGACAGTTCACTGCACACACTTCTTGTGGCTACACAAGCAACACTGCCACCAACTTCTTTATGGGACTGTATGAACGTCGGCCAAGCAAACGCTCATTCAGAGGTATCAGGGCTAAGGAGTAAAGTTGTTAATTTACTAGACTGCTGCAGAAAAATAAAGATAAAAAATCCTGAGTATTTTAAATTGGTGAAAATTACAGTGAAACTTCTGGAAACAGAACTTTTAAAGTCCTTTAGCATTTACCTAGCAAAAAAAAAATTAGCATTACCTTTTTAATATATAAGCCTTTATGTTTCAATGGTTTAGATCTTAGTTTAGCAAACTGGTTAAGCTTTAACAGAGAGCAGGTGACACTGAGTAACTATCAATACAGCTGACTGAGCCAAAGGTGCCTTTTAGATGCAAATTTCCCTATTTCAAAGGGGTAACTTTCCTCTCAGACTTTAAGGCAGCAATGCAATTAGACTAGTTATTAAAAATAATCTGATTGATATTTCACAAAAATTGTAGATCACCATTTCTATCCTACTATGCCCATAAAGGTTACATGAAACTATCACAATTGAACAAATTCTGTGAATAACATGCTCTAAAGACTGATTTATAGAGCCTGTACACATATCTACCCTCTCCCATGGTAATTCAGCTGCCTGAAAACACTTCAGGCAAAACAAACCAAGTCAAGGTACCATGTTAGAAATCACTTCTCTACTGTTGTACGTCATAGTCTCCCTCTGCTGCTGTACGTCACGGTGCATAACGCTAGTGCGCAGCAGCATAACCACTGATGAAAAACACCATGAACCTATGCTTCAGTGAAGATGCATCAATTCCTTCACCGTTTTATGTCAGCGACAATACCTCAATCCTTTCCCATGCTGTACCACTGTGACCATTGCTGTGTACCTCCACTGAGCCATCTTTAATTCATTGACTTTTATAAATTATCTTATTACTTGTAGTACTGCATGGTCCTCATTGTTGAGGTAAATTGCTCTAAGGGGTTGAGATCAGCCCTATCTGCCCATCTCACAGCTAATCTGTCCTCAACAACGTTTACTTCCCCCACATCTGTTTAATACCTGCCCACCTGAATTCTTTCACCACATGCACTGGGAGAAAGTCCGGCTAATTATATGTAAACTTCATGTATTCAGGTAGACTAGCAACTCTGTTGAAAACGTCCTTCAGAGAGAAGTTGGTACTCTAGATGATCAATCTACATCAAATTATGCTGGCAAAAGCAACAATATAAAAACATGAAGAAACCCTGGAATTTTAAGTCCCTGAAGTATGAAGAGTTAAGGATAGAAACTAAAGACATCAATCTATTCACCCATTTGCCTTCATGCAGAAGCTGTTCCATGCTGAAGTAAAACTAAAAATTGCCTCAGAGCATTCAATATAACAAGGAAAGACCAGATTTAACAAATGCTCACCTCAATTTCCTTAATAATTTGTGTATTGACTTGTGTAATCCTGCTTGCAAATACACTTTTTTTCTGTCTGCCAAACACTGCAAGTTCTATACTTGATCTTCACAAGGGCAGGGACAATATGACTGCTGGAGTACATAAGTCAAAAAAACCTGCAAGCATACTAGTGTAACTTTCACCCACACAGCCAAGTGAGCTGCTACACAAGGCAGTTAGATCACAGTAGACTTCAGAAAAATGCTTAGAAATCACTAGTAGGGCATTTTCATATAGGACAGAAAGGGCAGTGTCAATGTCAGAAATGTATTTTTTCTCTAAGAAGAGTTCTGTTCAACATCCCAATACACAATTGAGCTTAGTAGCTCTGAAGGCACTTTGTGGATCCTGCCCTTACTCTTTGTCAGTTCACATACTTCCACAGACAGTTAAAGCTGGGTATGGGTCGTGGTACTTGAGCTTCACATGCACACAAAGTAATTTTACCCTCTGTAAACACCTAAAAGAGGAAAATTAGAGGTAAATTATGATTAATGCAAGGAGATAAAGAAATACAGGGAACTTGCTATCCAATCCATATCAAACTATTATACATATTTAGCTAATGATTTGAGTAACTCCAAATTTTACTTGTTTGTGTTAGGAAGCACGTGGATAATAATGATGGATAATTGATAAACAAGTACTGTAGTATGGATCACATAACAGGTAACAAGTAAATGTACATTGGTTTTGTCCTTCCCATAAATTTCACACTAAGACCTGTTTATATAGTCTAATTTAAAGGTTTTTAAATTAGCAGATAAAGCAGAAAACCAAAAAGCTACTGCAGTAAATATATGAATCATCATCTTTCTCTACAACTGATCAGAGAGAAAGGAATTCAAAAAGGAATTCTGTTCTATCCTAGCTCATGTTCCGAGTTACAGATATCTCATTGCAAGAAACATGTTTATGTTTACACTATACATTTAAAGCTTTATCTTGCAGCTAGAACTAATATGAGCATCCAAATTAACAGCAGTTTAGAAGCCACAAGCTCTTAATAACAAACATTAAATGAAATATGGCAACATTTCACGTCAACCATTATGAAACTCTGGAGAAAGAGAAAAACTTGAGATAAATAAAAACATGTAAAACCAAACTGCTAAACTATTGTGCTTGCCAGGACAAATCTAAAAAGCAACAAAGAGAGAGTAGGGTTATGGTATTGAAATCAGAATAAAAAATAATTGAAGGAATCTTCCCCAAAATAAAGACAGTATTCATTCATTAAATACAAGGTGACAACTGAGAACTAAAATATTAATAAGTTAATAAAATATTAATAAGTTAACTGAAAGCTTTTCTCAACGGGAACTTGTATGACATTACAATATATTATACAACATATTAGAAACTACAGCTGCTAACAGCAAAACTATTCGGAAAATGGAATAGTCAGATCACAGTCAGAAAAGAATTAGTATGGTACGGATGCAGGGCTTTAATATTCACAAAATAAGCAGGTCATTGATTTGATGAAGCTGGGAAGAAAAATATCTAAAGTATGGTCCATTCAATTTTTATTCCTCATTAAAAAAGGCAAGTATAGAAGAGGTAACATCATAATGTATAAAAGAATTAAGAACTGCACCATACGATTACACAGTTCTTAACTCTTTTATATATTGTGATGTTACTCGATGTTCCCTTCTCAGTTTGGCAAACAAGTTTTACTCTACCAGCTCTCAAGGCAGTTAGAATTCTAATCCCAAAGGGGGAAAAGATGACAAGTCCCTTTGCCTATGCTAATCCCTTTAATTTGAGAAACCTAGTGTTTAGAAAAAAGTACCTACATCTTAAATCCAGTTAATTCTCAAGTCTGAAGCCCTGATTTTGAAAGCTACTCTATGAAGATCCTGTTCTACAAGTGCCTCTGAAATCACACAGTACTTAAAGGGCATCTCAGACATCAAACGGGAGAAAGCAAGGCTGTCCATCAGTAGTATCCTCCACTGCTGCGCCACACAAAGCCCCTTGTACTGTTCTCCTGGATAGAATGGCGGTGTTATACAAAGTTTTTCCCTCCTCAGAATTCAGCTTAAGATTGCAAGCATCATAAAATGACAGACCATAAAAAAAGTCTTGACTCAAACTTATCTTTCAAAAAAAAAAAAAGAGAAAACCTCCCTCTTGCAGGCAACATTAGTATTTCAGAATGGGGAGGGGAAATCTTACTTGAGACTTTCAAATAGGTTTTGACCTATTCAACTGCTCATCTTGTACAAATCAAAATACAGCCAAGCAGAGGCTGAAGCTGCTCCCATTCAAAACTCATCCAGGATTTTCCACATTAGAATCCTAGTGTAGTTTCAGGCTCCATGACAAATTTGCCAGAATGCTTCATACTAATAACAGTATTCACGATAATTCAAGAGTGGTTTAATCCATTATTCTAAGAAGGAAACACTGACTTCTAAGGTCAAGAATCAGATGCCAAGAGCAGCACGACTGGGAGAAATCTGTCATTCCAAGAGAACATCTGCTTTTTTCTTTAACACAAATTTCTATGCATTCTTTTAATCTAACAGAACCTGAAAAATCCCACCTAAGGACCTACTAATCTTTAGGATTAGTAGTGCTTTCCAAGCATCAGTGCAATAAGGAGTTTGGTCTTGGCTGTAGGAATGACAGTCTCCTGCCTGAGAAGTCAGAGCTCTGCATGCATTGCTGTGTGCGGAAAGACCAGGGAACAGCTGAACTGCAACGTCTGTAGTCTTAACAAGTCAGTTAGAATTAGAAGACCACGCACTTAAAGGTCTGTTAAAGTCACTCTGCTCCACTTCATCTCCAGATTTTATATTCTCTTATAATCTAGGATGAGGGAAAAAAAAAACAAACCAGAATAAAACCAGTGCAGACAAAGCTCAAGGAATAACATTGCTTTAGAGAAGCTGATCTGCCATTCTTAGCAAATGGGCACAATCACATCTACACTGGCACATTCCCAAAGAACTCATGCCAGTTCTAGTATCTACCACCTTTATTTGTTGAGTAATTTCACCTTACTTGGCATTTTAGAAAGTTTTATAATCAAATATAGTCACAGGTTGAGTTATATTGCCTTTTCTTCCCCTGCTATCATCCAACTTGCTGGTTGAAGACTTGCTGAGACACTGTTCTTGTTTCAGGCATGTTAAGCACATGGTGTAGAAATAAAATCTGCTGCAAAATCACATATGTAATGTATTTGGCAATCATTCCTTTTATTCAAACCAACACATTCAAGTAGCTCATGGAGGCAGCTACAAATGGCGTTTGTTATTCTAATAGAACTGCTTTTTTTTTCTGTCTAACATTAATTTCTATGGATTCATTTAATCCAAGAGAACCTGAAAAATTCTACATAACGTTATTGCCTACATAAAAAGAATGAACTGTAATTCTATTAGAGATCACTCTTTCTGCTCCCAACAACAAAAAAAACTGAGTAAACAAATAAAAGGTAAACAGAGGGTAAACCCTCTGATAAAGGGTAAACATTCAAGACAAAGTACTTCACTTCTCACTTAGAAGATGATCTACGACTTTGCTGTATTTCTTGAGAAAACTAAGGTGAGAGGAAAGAATAACAGTATTGGTTTATTAGAAAAGCAAATTCCATGACTTTCATTGACAATAAATACTGTCCATGTTCTGTAATTTCTGACCTATATTCATTCAGATACAAGGACCATACGTTTGCATAACCAGCTCAGTTCCAAATGATACCTAATGTACTTGTCTTACCCATACCTTTAAGAAGCAAGGAATAAATTATCACCTTTTTTCTTACAGGAACTGAGGCTAGGAAAGATTAAGTCATTTACTTTGGCTCACAGAGTAAGCAGAAACAAATCAAGAATGAACACCATGTGAATCTTTCCTACTCTACTCATACTTTAAACATTGCACCATTATTCCCCAATGTATATTACTTTGCCTTTTTGATAAGTCGCAAAACTATCCTTTTAATCTCAAACTTTCAGCTTACCTATTGAGGTTTTAACATTCATTATCTCCAGTTATCCCATTCCTCTATCTGCAGTTTTCTCTCTTCCTGTACATTAGATATATTGTTGTCCTCAAATGCTTTTATTTACTTGAGGTCTCAGGTATAGACTTAACAGCAGCACAAAACAATCAAATTATTCAAATTCAGTATTCACATGGGCACTCACTTTTATTTTTGAGTAGTTCTTGACCCTCATCTACTATTTTAAAGATGTTTTATCTAGCCTTATGCATTGTGCAGAACCTACTCAACACATAAAAGGCCTAATTTTCAAAATGTTAAGAATTACTTTAAAATTACTGTCCTCAGGCAGCATGCTGGAGTCTGATGTGACTTTGAGACTCATACTCTGGGAGAAAAAAAGGTGATGGGAATACAATGTTTTGCCAAATAAGATATATTTTTTCTATTAGTTAACAGGTCCATTAATTTCTTTGACTTAAAATAACCTTTACCAAATTAGCCACGTAATAAACAGAATAAATTAAACCTAGAACGAAATGACACTAATGAACTTGCCCTACAAGTATGGGTTCACTGGTAGGTGAGGTGTAAAGTATACAGGGGAACAGAACACTGAAGGAGACTGGTGTCCCAGCCCATAGCAAGGAGTGGGAACTAAATATTCTTTAAAGACCCTTCTAACCCAAATCATTCTATGATTCTCTGATTCTTTTTCCTTTCTTTTCCTCTACTGCTTTCATGAGGTATTTGTCACACAAGGAAGCAGCTCAATTGCTGCTCATACAGCCCAATGTCATGCATATTTATACAACTGCCACAGCACTAATGTGGGTCCTGAGATGACCACACAATATACACTCTCTTGAAGAAAGCTGATCTCTAAGACAATTGTGATCAACCAAAAAGCATAAATTATTTAGATTGCCAGTTAGTTTCCCTTTACTAAATTAAAGGCAAACACCAGCTTATCTGAAAAGCTGACAAGACAAAACAAATCAAGATAAGCTTTTACAAATTCCACGACCATTTTAACTCATTCAGTCAGGTGATAGGAATAATACGCTCCTTCTGAAATTAGAAAGTCTGTTACTGTGATGGGCAAAGGCTCTACCTTACCAGCATTTCTAAAGAAGCTTACCTTCAACCTACTGATTTGCAAAGGAAAAAGCAAGAGATAAATCAGAAAAGATTAATTAGACATTATCTTGTCAACATCGACAGTAGACAATAAATAATAAATAAAAATGTAAATGCACAAGATCTTCAGCTTATTAACAAAAAAAATTTATCGAAATCAGATTCAATGGCTATGCTGAGGGTTTATGACAGCAATTGCAAAGTGCTTGCATGTCAACTATCAAAATCCTTTTGGATGCTCCTCACATTTCTGGACACCACTTGGCCCACAGCACCCCTGCATGTGCCCACTGCTCTCACACCAAGTAACAACAGCAGCAGCAACACCTCCAGAAGATACTGCAGGGCACATAGGTTTTGCCACAACAACATAACCTGGCACTTATGTCTGGCACTCATGGCTATACATTTAAAATGATTGCCATATACGCACCTAGACACCATACACATAACATGATTTTAAGGTACTCCAGCATTTCCACAGGAGGACATTAATAATTATTGAAGTCATTTAACTAGGAAACAGACCAAAAGGACTGGAAATGTATCTAACTATTTTTTTGTTAAATACAGTGTTTTCAAAAATTCTTCACACGTGCTCAAGATGGAAGAATTAAATTAAAACATTAAAAAGTATTTCTTACCCTGACCTGTTTTCCCATTCCATGGTTTCCCTGGGTTCATCTAAAGAACAGTGACTTTGTGTCCTGAATCTCTATATCCAGCGGGCACCATGAATGATCTTGAGGTCTTTGAAAGATGACTAAGAAAATATATCACATACGTATTTTTACAACCCAGTATGACCCATGATTTTTAAAATTTATGGGGTTTTTTAGGAAATCCACAATGTGTTGTAAGATACCAGCCAAGGCACTCCTGGAGTTCTCCAATTAACAATGCCAATTTCAATTATACCAACAAATTTAAGAGGCAATTCTTAATTCCTTTTGACCTGGACTCCATCCACCAACATCCTTCACAAAGAATTAAACATTCAAACATATTTTAACAATATGGTATTCCATAACCAATCTCCCAAAGTGAAGGAGGATAATGTTGGTTTTGTTAACAGAAAGGCAAACAAAAGCTCTACAGGAGACTGGTGTTCTCTAGTCCACAACAGCTTAAATGTTTGTTATTTAAACAATATGCACTTTGTTTATATCAACACCTGCTGATTGCCAGTAGAGTACTGAAGCAAGGAAACAGTCATTTCCAGTCTCTGATGCTGTGACTCCAGGCCATTAACATCTCAGGTGCAAGCCAAGGACACCAAGCCTTGCAAAAACCATGAATTTCAATTGTAAATGTGACTTTCAAACAATTTTTAGTTCACTCCTGGCATTTGCAGAGTTGACTCAAATAGAGAGCAATTCTCTAAAGAACAGTGTAATTTCCAGGAAATAAAGTGACTTGCTTTCCCTCCTAACCATATTTAAGGGAACGAATCTCACATGCTCACAGTGCATCTGTGAAGTTCTGTATGTCTCCATTCCTGTCAGCTTTCCCATAATGAGCTTTTGACATCAGCTAGTTTCCAACACATTTAAGCATCAGATGGGAATCTCAAATACATTGAGTCTGGTAACTGCATTACCCCCTCTTTTGTCTTCTAATCTGGAAATGAGGAAACGCCAAGAAAATGTAAAGATTATTCCACAAAGACACTAAAAAGCTGCATGAACTCATTCTTACTGACACAGGAACTGAGAAAGGAGAAGCCTTCACATTGACCTGAAAAAGCCTCTGACACCTCATGAAGAGCTATGCTGGTTGAAAGGTCACTGAAATCAGATTAATTTGTTACCAGCTGCAGAAAGCTTCATATCAGATCTTACAGATTTTTTTTGTCCTACCCATCTGAAAACCTGAAGTGGCATTACAACATATAAAAGAGTTATAAAAAGCATATTTTATATTTCTGTTATGTTATCTGGCAATGCCTAATAGTAATATATTGACAGTAACAGTGCCAGTATTTGTATCTATAGACTGTCTAAACGAGAGACGAGAACATTATCTCTTGTATACATGAAGAGCTTTTTATATCTTCTCAGCCACAGAGCTGAAGTAACCAGCTGGCAACCTCACTCATCATGCACAGCAACAATATAAACAGACGGAGACAGACAGTTTTTATGGTTGATAAACAGATGCACTGCCACTTTTCATATCAATCATAACTGTATTTACTCATGAAGAGGTCATCAGAATTTATTCAATGTTTTCTGACTTCTGCAGCAAAAATATTAACATTTTAAAAGCTCAGGAAACTGCCCTCTGACACTGACTCTGTGACAACCATAGATTAGCTCACTTACTGAGGGTTTTCCAAGTACCTTTCACTGAGAGAAACAGGAACCCCTGTCAAATTTCTGGAAAACAACCAAAGAATTCTATTGCTACAAGTGCAAAATAAGAGCAGTACCTTGTTTGGAAAAGTAAAAACCAAAATCTTATGACAGCTTAAATAGTAAATGTAATCATTAGTTCGCTCAGCAACTCATTTTTGTAGCAATTGCCTCAAGCATAGAAAACAAGACTCCCACTTCAGACCAGCACTTCCTAAAGAAAGTCCCTACCAGGCTAAACCTACCAACTTCCTACTTCACTTATACACGTAAGAGTTTCACTCCCTACTTTTACAGTGCTACAGACATGCAAAGAAGTTATTGTTTATGTGTGAATAAGATGTTAACAGCTTATACTTGAGTTTAGTAATCATGAAAATACTTAATGCAAAATAATACATAAAAATAATGTTCAATAATCAGACCACAGGTAACCATGCATCTCACTAATAACACAAGGTACTGAAAGCTTTGAAGTCTCTCAAGAGGAAACAATGCATATACCTCCAGCTCTGCTGGAGAAAGCACATCTCACATTTGCAGCATGCCCAAATCTAAGTTCTGTAGCCTGCCTGGAAAACCACCAAATTCAGGCTATTTTGTATAAAGGTGAAGAAAGCCAATAAATAAAACCTGCTAGTTTGCTCTGCAGCTTTGGTATGGCTGCACATCGCTGAAGCTGTTTATAAAGGAAAGGAAAATTATGTCACAGACCTCAATCAAAGGATTCACAGGTCTTGAACAGAATTCTAAATTCACTTGGCTCCCCCTTGGTCTCCAAACCAACAGATCTAAGTATTGAGATCTTATACTGCTAGCTAAATGCCTTTTTCTTCACCTTTAGTCCCTACTTGCTTGTAGAGATAACTGAAACTAGATTTCTTGTCAAGGCATCATTTTTGTAAAAGCGCTTGTACAGACAGGTCACAAATTAAAGCCATCTTCTGGGATTTACCCAGTTCATTTGTTGCCTCTAACAGCATCCTACACAGTCACCCCTCTAGCAACACTGGAAAGCAACAACTGCTCCACACTACACTTCCCATTTGATTCCCGTTATGTCACATATTGCATTGGTGGAAAGTCGGAAGAATGCAACCAGGAGATGTGGTAGCTTGATTCAGATCCAAGTGGTAAATGGAACAGAATAACTTATTCACAAGTTTGCAATTAAAATTAGGGAATTAGAATTCCACACCAGGGAAGTGGTGGATATCTCTACAGTGGAGACTTCTAAGGTTCAGCTTGGCAGGGTGCTGGGTCACCTCATTTAAATAATATATTATCTAAAAGGTTGGACCCAGGTGAATCCTCAGGTCCCTTCCAACCTGGCCTTCTGTGATTATAGGCTCAGGTTACAAAATTAGGCTCAGGTCACATTAATTATCCCTTAGAGTATTTAAAGTGTCGTGTATTTAGTTCATAAGAATATATGTATCTAAAAGAACACACACTTTATCAACATTTCCCCCCACTATTCAGAAGACTGAATGTTGTCACAACATTTTCCTGCAGATAAAGAAACAGTCACCCCTTCTCTACTTCCACATCCCATGCCAAAAATAATTATACATGAAGTCTCACTTTAAAGCATTGTTAAGGTGGAAAGTACAATCCATAAAACGTAAAAATATTTTGAGTTAAAGACCTGCAAAAGGATTAAGGACACTGTTTGACGGTATTTTAACACACTTGGTCACAAAATGCAGGCAACTCCCATGTGGTAGGATTACTGTGAAGTCCTACATACTGGCCGCCTACCTGCACATCCTCTATTTAAGAGACACACTCAGGATTCCAGTCAAGAGTAACAGGAACAGGACTACAGTCAGTAATTCTGATGGATTCACACCCTCCAATTCTCCCAGTAACTATTAATCACCCACAATACTATTAAAGCAGCAGCTAAACGGTTTCTCTTAAGTAACAGAAAATAACCTCAGCTCTCAACTATTTAGCTAAACTACCAAGGTAAAGCAATACACCATAAATCTTTAACCCAATAAAAACAAGTATTTATTTGCAACTTCTGGTGAAATGAGAAAAGGAAACATGGTTGCTCATGCAGGCAATTCAAAAGGGAAGAAGATCTTGCTTCAACTTGTATAATAGTCTAAGTTATTCCACTGGGCTAGAAACTTGGTTTTAAAACTTGACATGTTATTTCTGGAATCACTAGAAAAGAAAGACTTCATATGTAAGCGTTAGCAATATTTGGACTTCCTCTGAATCAATTCTTTAAGCAAAGGTTAAGAACTGCCAAATGCTTCATGTGATACAGCTCACATCTTAAAATGAAACTTGCTGAAACTATTGTAATTCCAGTTGCAGAGCATTTCAAAATCCATTTCTGTCCCAGAAGAAAATCTGTTCACCACAGAAAGGAAATAGTTCTTTGCCTGCAGTACAGATCAACTTTCCTCCTGAATATGTAAGACCCTGGAGCTTCTGAACTGGAAGTAATCCAAGGGCTACCTTGGATTCAAATGAGTTTAGCTGGACAAGGGGCAGAGGTATTCAACACCTTGTGAAGATCCCTAGTGTTCAGCTTCTCTGCTCTCTCACCTCCTTTGGTGAGCTAGTAAAAACACTGGGATGCCAACTGGGAATAGTTATCCTAGCTCCAGAGAGAATTCAGTATCAGTACATCCTAGGAACACTTTAGCTAAGTTGACAAATTTGGATAGAGAACATTAAGCTGAACCTAACTGACCTGTTAATTTTAATAAACATATATTTTCCATTTATGAAACCACTATTAATGATGTCAGATACAGGATAAAGATATTCCTAGTCACCTATTCTCAATGAGCTAACACTTCAGATAATATCATGGGCTAACACAGAAAGTCTGGATTCCTGTTGGAGGAGACTTTTTTCAATAAAACTTTAAAATCTGACATATGATGAGCATGACTGCACTTGCTATGGAACTGATAATTTGCACCTTAATGCTGGGGTTTGCTTCAGGAGGACACAATACGGTATTAATTATTGATCTTATGTATAATACAAATAATCTGGTAAAATTATATATGAAGATATTTTAGAACCAGCTTAGGAAATTACATCAACTTGTTTGCCTCTCTCACCTATACTTCACTGATTTTAAATGAAAATTTGTACCAACCTATCATGCGTACACAGTTAGATATGACCTTGCTGCAGAGTCCATGAACCACAGTTCCTACCACACAGGTACAAAGGTTTCTCTGTGCATCTCTGTTCTGATGCAGGCCTAAACTCAACAGTCCATAAGAAACTAACAAAGTCAATGAAACTTCTGGTTGTGAAGACAAAAAGTTACCTTTTAATTGCTCCAAGAGGATATTTTTCCACTGATGCTATTCAAATGTAAATCTTCTGGCTGCACCTCATGTGCTATAGAACAACAAAGATACAGTTAATCCTTTATTATAGCAGGTAAGAATGTAGTCATTGCAAAAACGGATTCTAATGCACGTGAATTTCAATTTCTTATGACAAAGATTTTGAATCATAGAATGTCCTGAGTTGGAAAGGACCCACAAAGATCATAAAATCATAGAATGGTCTGAGTTGGAAGGGATCTTAAAGATTCCAATCCCTAGCTCATGTCCCTGCACAGGACAACCCCAGCATTTACATTGTGTGTCTGAGGTGGTTGTCCAAATGCTCCTTGAATAATGTCAGGCTTGGTGCTGTGACTTCTTCCCTGGGGAGCTGTTCCAGTGCTCCACCACCTTCTGGGTGAGGAACCTTTTCCTAATACTTGATCTAAGGCTCCCACCCAAGCTTCGACTGCTCACCACTTACAAAAGAATACTGGAATGGGGCATCTAACCCCTCTTTCTACTTTTCTTGGAAACCCTCAAGCAGCGTGGTTACTCTTGCCTCCACAAGGGATTTGAAGCAAACATAAAAAACTCAAACCTGCTGAGGTTGGTAAAGTGTTTGCTAACTGTACGCATGATTTCATTCATAAAAATGTGTGAACAAAAATCCCTAGCCATTTTTCAATTTACAGCATTTAAAACCTAAGAAACGTAACATACTTCTTGAGCTATGCTTAGTGTTGAGCACACAGGCTGTTGAATATTTTGCTGAAACCCCATCTTGTTTAGAAAAGAGGGCATCTGTGGTGCTGCAATTACTCAAAATACAATTACATGCCTGAACCCATGTAGAGATCCATTTTATTCTCCCACTACCATGTCCCATAGTCAGTCTCAGAAACACTTACAAATGTGTAATGCAAACACACAGTCTGATACTGCAAGCAGCTGATAATTGAGTGACACTCATAAATTAGAGATGCCACAGCTGAAGGCAGGATAAGACCCTTATTAACCTTGTTTTCATCTAAATCTACACACTTGAGCAAACTGGTTAATCTTATTTTTCATTCAGCCTTTGTGCCTGTGAAATAGTATTCTGAGTAACCTACAGAACTAGGCGAAAATAATTAGCTGATAAGGACTAATTGCCACTATATCTTTCACTAGCTTCTTTCCTACACGTTCACAAAAATTAGGAGCTTGTACAGAAGCTGAGCTTTAGCTAATGAGGACCTGGCAATAATGGGAATCAACAGTAGCTCAAAATTGACACAAGCACTGAGAACACTGCAGTCCTGTGAACTGAAAATGAACCCCGCAACAGAAGGTGTCTATGAATCACCTACAGCACGGACAGAAAACCAGAAATCAGGACAGAAAAACGTAAATCAACATGTTTATTTCTGAAGCCCTGAGGGAATATCCAAATAACAAACCGGCCTAAGAACAAGCTCCTTTCTTGCTTCTGTTTCCATATTACTTACCATCAAGGATCTTTATGCTCTAGAGTAGGGTTATAAACCATGACCCATTGCAGACAGGAGGTGACCATGCTTATTATTGGTCCTTATGACAACTTCACAGGAACCTTAGCATAGAGAAAAAATGTGAAATCAAGTTAAAATTTGAGTATCAGTTGCCCAAAAAGTTAATGTGCATTGGAAATTCCTGTGACCAAGGTTCCTGCTGACAAATGCACAGCAAAGTTACATTAAATTCTCACAAACCGTGCAGCACAGCCGTTCAATGTCCATAGTGGCTACAGAGATTCCCATAGAGGTAAAGCAAGTGGTTCTGGTTAAATAGAGGTTCTGGTTTTTCCTGCCCAAAGGGTATTATCCTTCTATTCCGATTCTATGATTTTATGCTGCAAACACAGACCTTACACAGTTCAATGCAGAATTCCTAGAGGTGAAAAGCCTGAGTTATGTAAACCCCAGCTCATTTTAATGGACCAAGAACCTGTAAGAGGTGACAAAACAAACAACATAAAACCTCAGGAGACGAAGCAGCTGTGTCAGCAGCCAGACCTGAAGCCCCTGTGCCCTCTTGACAGGGCAGCCAGTGACACAGAATAAACAAGTCTTTCTTAACAGGGTCCCTCACACAAACTGCTTCCCCTAACTCTGCACCCTGTTTTATGGGGAAGCAGCCCCACTGGTACCAGGGACTTCATCCTGCCCAGCATGGGGAAGAGGAAGAGGGAATGAGAAAGGGGAGAAAAGAGAAGGTGGGCAAGGTCAGGGGTGAGAGACAGTCAAGGAAAGAGGGGAAGAGGGCAGGAGGAAGAGATGGGCGAGGGCAGGGCCAGGGAAGAGGAAGGGCAGTGGGTCAAGGAAAGGGGGAAGGAGGACAAGGGTAGGTGTTAGAGGTTGGACAAGGACAGGGGGAAGAGGGAGGGAAAGGGGAGGAAGGAGGAGGAAGA
>WAAB01025158.1:78655-176083 GCA_013389865.1 Piaya cayana
GGGGGAGGAGGAAGGGGGGGGAGGAGGAAGAGGGGGGGAGGAGGAAGAGGGGGGGAGGAGGAAGAGGGGGGGGAGAGAAGAGGGGGGGGAGAGAAGAAGGGTTACGGAGGGGATAAGGGAAGTGATAAGGGAAGGGAGAAGGAAACGGGGAAGAGGAAGGGGAAAGGGGCTGAGCGAGGGCCTTCGTAGCCCAGGGTGCCGAGGTTCACCGTGAGAGCAAGGCAGGCATTGTGACACGGCCACTTCGTACGCCCACAGAGGCTGCGCGCGACTGGCGACCTCCCACGTGTAAGCGGCGAGAGGCGTGGCTTTGGCTCCTGCCCCGCCCACGACGCGCTCCGGGGGCGGGGCCAAATGGGCGGGGCTTTAATCGTGCCCCACCCATCGCGAGCGCTCTCGCCCCTCCTATAACGCCGCGTCGGGTGCGGGAGAGGCCTCAGGGAGGTGTGGCCAGAGCGCTCAGGGGGGCGTGTCTCAACTATGGCATGCCCCTTCCCTCTAGGCGAGGAGGGCGGGACCGGCCTCAGGGGGCGGAGTCTGTGCGCTCTATGGGAGTGGTTTGATCTTACCATGCCCCTTCTAGCAAGGCGGAAAGTCATCAAGGAGGCGTGGCTTGTTTGACGGTAGGCGTGGCTAGAACATCCCTGCCCCTCCCCGCGAGGCGCGCGTGACGGGAACGGTTTCAGGGGGCGGGGTCAGCGCGCTCGGAGGGGGCGTGGATTTCTCATACCCCGCCCCTCCTCGCGAGTTGCGGAGGGGGCGTGGAGTGGCGCATGCGCGGTGCGGCGTCGCGGCGGTGCGGCGCTCCCCCTTCCCCCGTGCCCGTTTAAAGGCGGCGGCCCCGCCACGCTCGGCCACCCCTGTCCCGCTCCCTTGGGCAACGATATGTATCGGTATCTCGGTGAGCTGCTGGCGTCCCGCCTGGCCGCGGGCTCGGCGCTGGCGGGCACGGAGCCGGGCGGGGGCGCGGTAGCGGCGGTGTCGGCGTGGAGCCGCGCTACAGCCATCGCCCCGCGGCGCCGTTACTGCGAGGCGGGGAAGAAGGAGGACGATCCCAACTTCTTCAAGATGGTCGAGGGGTTTTTCGACCGTGGCGCCAGTATCGTGGAGGACAAGCTGGTGGAGGGGCTGCGCACCCGCGAGAGTATGGAGGAGCGGCGGCACCGCGTGCGCGGCATCCTGCGCATCATCAAGCCCTGTAACCACGTGCTCAGCGTCTCCTTCCCCATCAAGCGTGACAACGGCGAGTGGGAGGTCATCGAGGGCTACCGGGCGCAGCACAGCCAGCACCGCACCCCCTGCAAGGGAGGTGAGACCCGCGAGCTCCTCCTTCCCTCCTTCAGAACGCCTCCCCTGTGTGTGCTCAGACCCCCTGTGCTCGCCCAGGAAACTTTCGTAGAGGAAAACATCCAGTCTTCCCAGTTTCCCTGAGGTGGATCCCCAGGGAAAGCCAGGAGGGATCTTCCTAGGGACGGACAGGCGGTACCCTCCTGGTTAACCCAGCTGTGATCCCTCTGTCCCATTCCAAGCTTTATATTGGAAAAAGTATGGGAGCTCCATGCTGGAAGTGTTTGCTTGGGAGCCATGAGCTGGAGGAGCCATCCTGTCGCTGTTCTCAAGCCCCCACTGCTCACCCAGGAAATGTTGTAGAAGAGTAAAAAAGTTTTCCCAGTTCTCCCAGTTTCCCTGGGCTGGATCTCTAGGAAAACCCAGGAGCGATTCTCCTAGGGAAGGCTGGCTTGACACAGGGGAGGCCACCAGGGTGTCTGTGTGAAGAGAGAATCCTGCTAGAGATTCTCTTCCTATTCTTTTCTAGGGCTTATGTGGGATGAGCCCTGGTCTGGGAGGATTCGCACTCCCTGCTAGTCTGGGCTAGGTGGCATTTCCTTGCAAAACAACTACAGTAGTTCTTCAGCGTGAGTGACTCAGGAGCTCTGATCAGCATTGAAGTCCTTACCAGGACTGTGTCTCAAACCACAGCTGCTGTGGTCTGTAAATCCATTTGTTTTTCTTCAGCGTAGACCAGCTTTGTGGTTTTCTCTAATCTCTTATCAGTGGAGACTTCTGACTTATAGAACAGAGTGGGAAGGGTATTTTTGTAAGGATTTTTGTCTTTGTATCACAAATGGTTTATCCTGCTAATGTGGTTCCTAACTTTCTGAAGTCACACATGTCCTGAGCATCCGGTAGCATGTGTAGCTCTTGCTCAACACAGGATGACTGAGCTGCTGGTGATGACTTGGTACAAGAGCTACCAGCAGCATCAGACTGAGCTGTCACTGAAGTTGGGTATCGCTGAAGCTGAAGCTTACTCTGCGTGAAGCTACACATGCAGAATTCTGAACTTTAACTTTGTGCTTACTGAAAAGTAAATTTAAGAAAGTAAGGCTTCCCATACCTGATTTTTTTTAGGTATCTCTGTTTTGTACTAAGAAAGAGGTAGCTTTCAGTTACTGCTGTGGAATCGCTAGCATGTAGGGATGCTTTGTAATCTCTGTCATTCTTTTGAGGAACATTGTACTTAAGATGCTTATATCTTGTACTTCTTGAGGGTTATATGTTACAGCAATTATAATCAAATTTGGCTTTACATCTGTAAGTACATTTACAGAGAAGGTACATGGTGTGCTCATTTATTACTTACTAATAAGCTTGGGTATAAGATTCTGTTTAAAGAATATTAAATACCATTTTGTATGCAGATTAGACAAAAGATCAGAGTGCACTTTAAAAGCCAAGTGAAGGATGCAGGAAAAAATTGGGTTTAGGCATTTTTAAAGGCTGTCTTCCTTTAATTTTGTTCCTCTTTTATTTTTGTACACCCACACTAAAATACTTCACTAGTGATTGCATGTTACTTCTGTACGCTGTTTATAAGGTCATTTACAGTTTTAACCATGAACCAATGAAAAATTTATGCTCTAAATAAGATTGAAAAGTCTTGAATTAAATGCTCTAAACCCAGAGGCTGCTCAGTTACTTGAGGAAATGGACTGGATAATCATTTGAATTATTTGCACTTCAGCAGCACCTTCTGTTTCTACTAAGTGTTTTTAGCATAAGGTTACAGCAGTTAGATTATGTTCCTTCTGTCACAGATGTCGCTTTCAATTTCTTTTCCTGCTCATTCTCTTATAGGGTGAAACCTCAACCCCTGCTTAGTATTCCAGCCCAAATCTGTAAAGTGCCAAACTTCTTAACTTGAGGTTGATCTTCTTGAAGCAAGTTTAAAGTTCTCAGGTGCCTGCAGATACTTGCTATGAGACCGGAAGCAGCTCCTTGGCTAGTAGTTCTTCTGTACCTCCTTCTCTGTTGACTGCAAGTTGAAATAACTTGGCAGAGGGAATGCCAGAAGAGGCCTTGTTTGAAAGCAAGACTGGATGGGTGACTGTGGCCTGATGTGGACATGGGATGGCAGACCACATGGGTTAGGCTGTATGAGAGCAAATTCAGAATCACTCTTGCATCTTTTGCGCAAGCAAACTTTTACACCTGGGTGGGAAACTTGACTGTCATACTTCTATTCAAGAAGTATGATACTCTTAATATCCTAAGTTCTATCAATCTTAAGTACAGCTAATAAAAATAGGAAACTATTTAATGGCTTTTACTACTTTCTTGCCTCTAAACAGGTGTAGAAACACAAGTTTATCTTTATTATCAGACAGAGTTGTTGCTACACAGTGGTGCAGGTGATTCTTTATTGAGGTAAGAGAAGAGGGTTTTCAGGAAAATTGGCACTAAGTACTGAAATAAGCTTTCTTTTCAGTTTATAACCCAGGAGGCGTTTCTTCCCTGTGGAGAGAGCCCAGAAATAATGCTTCGTGTTATTGTTGTAGAAATTGATCCTTGATTGTACTTTGGGGGTTGTGAAACTTTGCAACTCAAGAAGGTGGTTATTCTTTGTCTTTCAATGTGCTTCTCTTCTTTGACTTAGGAATCATATCAGAATGATCATCAATATACCCATTGAAGTGGTAGGGCTTGCAGTGTGTCCAGTGTGCAAGTCCAGATTTTAAAGACTCCATTTTCTGCAAAGTTACTGTTTGCTGGAAAGGAAAACATGGTTGGATACCTCCTCATCCCCTTGTGAACATGGAGATAAGCAGTTTTCTTGTGTGCTGGAATTGGAATTGCTTACAATCCAAACTTACAACTGGACTGACGCTGGGTGTAGCTGAAATTAGTACTGTGGGTCAGATCACTGTTTCCCTTGTTGACGCAGTGACTTGCGTGCTAGTGGCCAGCACTAACAGGAAACCACAGCTGCTCTTGTTCACTGCACTGACAGCTGCCTAGAGAACCAAGCCGAGCCCAGCAGGCTACAGGAAATGAGATGGCTGAGCACAGAGGACTCCGTGTGACAGTTCCCACTGAAAATACTGAATATTTGTAAATAACTTGATCGGGTCCTATGAAAGGTGCAAAACCTGTTAAGCTGTTCTTTTCAGATGCTTGCTGACTGTTGCAGTAGGTCTGTTATCAATGAAACCAAATATGTCAGAGTTGAACAGCCAAACCTTTTGTTTCTGCTTACCTTAAACAAGTCTCAGTGACTTCCTCAGCTCCAAAAGGCCTTAACACCATCTTTAGTGCCAGACTAGATTTAGTCCAACTTTCACAGGGATTTTGAAAAACTGTTGTATGTTGCTTCAGAGTTCACTATCTGTATGTAAAGGCAGAGGATTCATAGTTTATTTATTCATTTGGCTCGGAGGTGAATGAATCTGACTTCTTGTGTGGTACTGCCTTGGCTGATCAGTGGAGGGAAGTATTCTGTATTAAAAAACTTCCCTGTCTCCAGGTTTTGACATGTTTTCTTCTGCCTGTCAGGATTTATCGTCCTCACTTGACTTTTGAGTTTGTGTTAATACGCTTCTTGCTGCGCTGTGGCACTTATTCATGCTATCCTTGCTGCGTTTTTCTGATTACAAAGGTCTGTGGCTGATGCTCATTTCATTGCCTGGTCATCATATAGCCTTTGTTGTACACATTACCTTTTCTAAAGCTCTAAATACATCATCTTGGTAATTGTACTTGCAAAAGAAGCTTTATGTGGAAGGGTTGGGCCTGTATGACCCCATGTGTTGGTAACTGTGACGCTGTTTATTCTCCTCTGTAAGTGGGGGAAATAAGAATTAGTGATGAAAAGTATCTTCATTTCAGAGTTGTGTTTTACCTGCGTTTGTATTGATGGCTTTGCTTTAAGTCATGCATGGGTAAAAGTTCTGAGGCTGTGTATTTGGCCCAGGGGTCTTAGATAATAAGACATGGAAATGCACCATACAGCACACGAAACTGTGACATAAACCCTATAATCCAACTGAAACCTGGAAACTGATTGAAAGCCAAAGGAATGGGAGAGTTTTACAGGTAAAAAAAGGTGTTTGGTGTAACTGTGACAACACTTGTAGTGTTATAGCTAAAGCTTATGAGTATTTTATTGTAGAGCATTCTCAAGTTGAGAACTAGTACAACAGTGGATATATATTTCAATTGCAAATTGAAAAAAAACAAGGGAAGGAATGAGTGTCCTCGACTTTTTCTGTCCTTTTAATAAACTAGTTGCAATTTTGTGAACCATACGTTTCTGGGTTTGGGTTTTGGGCTTTTTGTTTGTTTGGGGTTTTTTTTTAGCTCTGATATTCCTGCTTTACTTGCCTGGCTGTGAATCCTTTCAGTCTCCGCTTTTTCTTATGATCAGCTCATATTGTTTGTGCAGTAGCCAGCTTTGTCCTTGATCTTGAATAGTTGTCTTCCCTTGCTACTGTTAGCTTCTTGTCTATTTATAGAGAGATCATACATCTCTCAGCGTCGGGCTTTCTGGATAAACACATTGAAGAGAGTGAGGAGGGGAGCCTCTTGCATGATTGTCTCCCTTCTATTCTCTGAGTCGTCCTAACAGGTATTCTTTGTGTGAATTGCAACAGCTTGTCCTGTTAGGAGAAACTCTCAGGCAGAACATGGAATTTTCCTGCTTCATATCAGCACTGTGGTGGCTTATTGTTTTCTGTCCTCTGTGGCATTTGGACTTGCCAGGGCCAGTTTGTGTTATTTCTGCCCCCTGCACCACACACCCATGTACAAGGCATTCATGTCTGCATGGAAGTAGTTACTGCATCTCCCTGTATCAGCCCACTGCAGTGTTGAGTGCAGTTTACTGAGCAGCCCAAGCCTCTAGGTAGGGCTGAGATAGTTCTGTAGGTGAGACTCCATAGCCATATTCTAAGTGCATGGATTCAGGGAATATATGCTTGCCTGGTGGAATACTAAATTTGCCATATTTTCATTTTTAATGAAACATCTTCCTAGGGCACCACACTTTCCTTTCTTGGCACGGAAAGAAATAAATGTATACGTATACGTGTTTAAGTATATTTCAAACATAAAAGCTTATTCAAAGTACCCAAGAAATAGTATACTGAAGTATTATCAAGGTTGAGTACCTTGATATTCACTGAATTAAATACTTCTGGTTGAATTGGAATGGTGAGATGTGTCCATATGGATATCCCTTTCCTTCCCCAGGTTATGGCTGGCTAATACTGTGTCGGAAGAGATAAATATTTTTCTCTCTTCTCTTAGCAGTTGGTGAATTGAATTTAGGAATGTTCTTACTTTCCAGCACAGAGTCACTCATCTTTCTTTGTTAGGGTTGCCTGGAATTTCTTTGTCTTCAGTAAGTACACATTTGTCATGGTGCAGTTTACCACACTTTCCAAATGGTTAAATAAGACTGATCAGTTTCCTTGTAGGGAAGGCTGGATTGTTTTTCTGGATTTACAAGAATATAATTGTTCTGAAAGAGTCTAATGATTGTTTAGAGCATTGGTTCCTGCTATGTTAGGTGTCAGTGATTACGCAGTGTTTGATAGTAGCATAATCAGTCTCTCTTGCTTCCCAAACTTTATTTATGTGTAAATGTCATACATAATCCAGAGGTAAAACATCAAGGAACTAAGTCATTACAATAAATGCCGAAGCTGATTAATGCATTTTTGTTTGGGGATTTTGCTGAATAATTTGAGCAAGGGCATCTTCCCTGAAGCTTCTTTGCGCTCCGGATGTAATGTCTAGCTTTGGACAGGGTCAGGTATCTGTTAACTCATAGAGACACTGCAGAATCCTGTGTTGATAATTAGGAGATTAAGATGGCTGTAGTCAGTCCTAAAAAGTATCAGACGAGATCATGAGGTGTGTTTTGCCGAGTGCTGTACAGAGAGTGTAGGGTAGCTGCTGCCCTGAAACACTTCTGATAAGGAGGCATTTGGAAACAGAGGTGAGCAAAACTAGTGCGCTGTTCTAACAAGAATCATCCTCTGTAAAGGATGCAGATCAGCTTCAAAGATGAAAAGATGATTACAGAAGAAAATGCTAATGTCAAAGCAGGACAAAAGCCTTGGCTTTGTATTAATAGTCCAGACTGATAGAAAATCTGGTTTGTGTTCTGGGGAATTTAAGAGACTTGCAGAGATTTGCAAGATACTTAGTGCTGGAGTAGTTTACCAAGTCTTTTGGGCTTAACTGTTACTATGGCAACTTTATTTTTGAGACTTTGAATGCTTCATGCATGTTAGTGGTGAGGCAGACGCTATGGTGTGAGATGACTGCGCTAGAATATCAGGAAATAATTACACTGACTTTCCTAAACATAGATTTTTAGTCATATTGGTAAGGTCGTAGTCATCCTTGAAAAACTGGTGATTCTGCAGTAGTGGGATGTGGTGCCAGTTTTCTCTGAAGTCAATGTCTTTGCTAGATGCCAGTTAGCAAACTCCTTAGTGCAAACCTGCTGATTAAAATAACTGACTGCTATAATTACAGAATCCAGAATAGCCTTAATGATAACTGCTGCCTTGACACTTATTTAAAATAATACTGTAGTTTGAGTGCTTTGCAATCTCCCTTTGGAAAAGTGAAAATTAATCCATAGCATCTACTCAAGAAACTAAGTTTAAATCATGAGCACGCTTTACTTGGCCAAAACAATTATTTGACTTAGCTAGGTGAAGTATATTATCTCAGAAATACAGATCATAACATTCTAAAAGCATAGATGCTGCAATATGGTGATAAAGTCTTGTCTTTATACTGAGCAGCAATGAAACAAAATTAAAATGAGAACACTTCCTCATCTAGCAAGTCTTGTGCATAGATAAACAAGGTCTCTCTCAGCACAGTTTGACTTTTTGAGGTGTGGCAAGGAAAGAGAATTTTCAACTAGAACAAGAATTTGTATGTTTTCCAGTGAAATGTATTTTCCATAGCAGTGAGTCATACTAACTTGAGGCTTTCTTAAAACTATTTTTTGTAGCTATCTTACTGTAAGTCACAAGTTTCCAGAAACTGACTGCATGGGACTTGCCAGGGTTTTAAAAAGCCATAATAATCTTGCTACACAGCAGTGACTTGCTTATGTATTAAGAATTTAAACAAACAAACAAACAAGAAAAGCAAAAAAACCCCACAAACCACCAGTATTTTATCTGTTTACAGTCCATTTTTAGACTCAGGCTATTGAATGCATAGTAGTACTGCCAGAAGAACCATGCAAATGCATGGCAATGCTCCTGCCAAATTAGGAAGCTGTCAAACTAAATTTCACTGATGTCCAAATAGAAAAGAAATTAAGTCTTTTATCTTTGTACATCCCCTGGCAGATGGAATGTACAGTGTTCAGATGCCTGCTTCTCATGAATCCTAACTGCTTAGCACAAATAACTTCCCTGTCAAGAGATGGAGCTCCTGTGGAGTAATGACAATTCCTGGAAAACAGTAGCTGGCCAAATTGTGAAAAGGAATGAAATGTTAGCATGTCTTGTTATCCACTTATGCCACAGAAGAGGGAAAAATCATCACACCTGCCAAGTAATCTGGAATCCACACCCTGAACTATGCCTGATGCTGTGATGAATGCTTTTAGGTGACAAACTAAGTCAGCCTAACTGAATGTCTTAGTCTCCCGCCTAATGAGATAAGAGCAACAAACAAACCTTTAAAATTAAAGCTGTTTAAAAGACTAAAAAAAGAATATAAATCTTGCTCTCAAACATGAACTCGTTCAAAAAAGGTACAGTTTTGGCCTCAAGTCTAGAAGTTTCTTCTGTTCTGGTATGTGTACATGTGTGACAAGTAGGTATCTCTGTTGAAAGCCTTACAGTGCTTTGATAGTCTTGGGGCTTTTTTCCTGTTTCCCTTTGTATGAATGTTCAAATTTTGTTATGTTAGTCCTTGACTTGTAATACAAAAAGTGGAGATGTAACTATTTTGTGTATGTTTGAGTCTTCCAGTTAAACTGCTGCTTGTTCACCTTTTCAGATCCCTATTCATCTTCCCTGTGACGTGCAGAAGGGGCTGCTCTCTCCTTTTGTATTTTGCTTCCCTGGTAAACCTGTACTAAGTAGCTACTATCCTAAACTATTTAGACTCCTGCTGCTTTCAACATGTTAATAAACAACGTTTTGTGTGCCATAGGAGTGTAGTTAGAGCAAAACTGCTTCGTATATGCAGCTTGGAGTTTGAATAAATATGTGGGCTGAGTAAATACACAGTGACCTAGTTCAGCTGGGGTGGAGGGGTTAGAGTTCATCTCTGTAGCTTCAGACTTGGCTGGCTTGAGCAATGCTCAAATGAGACCTGTTCAAAGAGTGCCTGCTTAGCCGAGAGGGAACGGTGCCCCCAGACAGTACAGTCAGTGCCATAGGCAGTGTTTGTTCTTGCTCAGGGCTTCACAGGAAGATAAACACTCCTGAGAGGTCTGAGTAAGGGGTGTTAAACATGTACATTATAACTTTGATCTGTTGGGCTCTGATAAATTCCACTTGAATTTTGAACCTTGCTTCCTGTGAGGAGGTTCTTGAAAGCACAGACGTTAACAGCTTACAGCTCTGAAATCAGAAACCAGTTTGCTGTTGGAGACCACCCTTCCCCCATGGACATACTAAATTTAAATTCAGTTCTGCAGAGGCTTGATGCTTTCTCTTACTGATTTGAATTCGCAAAAGAAAGTAGGACTTGGCCTTCAGATTTATTTGAGCAGCTCTCAGTTCCTTTGAAACTGGGATTGTTTCCAGAGCATTCAGGAATGGCTTCCATAGCAGCACAGTGCTTCAGTTTGGATAATCGTTGCTGGCCCTTTTTTCACTTATGAGGACCTGAATGTGATCTTCTCTTTGCATAATAGGAAATTTGTGGTGCCTTGCCTTGCATCTAAAGGACACTCTGTACGTCCTACAAACTACCATGCAAATTGGCATAGCCTACAGCCAAGGATTTTGGAAGCAGAGGTGGGGATAGTAAATTCTTCAAGGGTCTGTTGTATCTTAGTGATGTAGAGAAGCTTGGGTAGAAGCTGATGCGTGTGGAGATCTCACTGTGGCCCTGTGACTTTGGGCATTGTGATATTCAATGTTGTGTTTTAGCTGCTGTAGTTCTGTATGTGGGCCTTATCAATTAGCTTAAATATTTTCACACTGGACCTACCTCCAGAGTAAGTGAATTTTAGTTTTTATTTCAATCAATTTATTGGACAGCTACAAGCCATTTTTAGAAGACTGATAATAGGCAGGTGACACGTCTCCCTACTGTTGTTTCATTGTTTTCCACTTAGTTTTGAACTGCCTTGAAGTCTGGGATTACCTGTTTGGCATCCTAACTGCTATCGGACCACAGCAATTTCAATTCTTCTCTGGACCAGTTGTCAGCACACACTTGTGGTTCTGCTGGATAACTCAGAGCAGGGAATGCAGGTGTGGGCTGGCTTCCACACAGGTGTAAGTGGGTGGCCTGGTTACACATGCTTGCTAGGGTAGAGTTACTCCATCAGAACTGTTTGAACAAACTTAAATTAGCAGAGCAGCTTGCTGCTTTTTGTTATGTGGCTGTGCCTGGCAGCCAAAGCCCTGAGGCTACATCAGGTTTTGTTGGACCATAGCCAATGTATTGGAAGGCTCATAACAGAGCTTGCATTACCGCAGCAAAGAGATTGTGATTATAACCCATACAGATAAATTTTATGTTCAGGAATAAAGTTCATCTTGTATATACAGTGAATGAAGCACAAAGCTGAAGGCCTTTTGGAATGCTGCTGAACTTTATCAGTCTCTTAAACTCTGCTCTTAGTTACCTCTCAGCTTGGCTCATCTAACTCCCACTGAGTATTTACTTTTGTTCCAAAGTCAAGTACTGCTGTTAAACTACTTAGTAGAGTGTTACTGGAGTCTTTAGTTTCTTCTACGATAGATATCTAAGTAGGAAAATGGGGAATTGTTCTTTAAGTCTTGAAACAAGTAAGTTGATAAATTGCATACCTGCATGTTGTGCGTGGCTGTAGAATTAGCCTCCCCAATTTATACCTATGAAGTTGTTCAGTGAATTCCTTTTTTCTTCTGTCTCTCTTGCAGGTATTCGTTACAGTTTGGATGTTAGTGTGGATGAAGTCAAAGCCTTAGCATCTCTGATGACATACAAATGTGCTGTGGTTGGTAAGTGATAATTTTTCAAGCAAGAATACAGTCCTTAATTGCAATCAGTACTGATGTAATTTACAGGAAAAAAAATCTCAACCAAGTATCTGAAGGATTAAATTAAGTTTTAGACACTGATTTCTGGCTAAAATGTGTAGCAAGGTTGGAAAAAATATATAGTGACCAAAATAATAGTATACATTCCCTCTGATGTAACTGTAGATACTGGAATAAAGTTGCATTTTCATTTGCAAAATCCAGATTCTGCTACCTAACCCCTCACATAAAAGTACTGCCTCTTGAACTCAAATCAAAGTAAGACAAACTGAGATTAGGAGGGGGCTAATTTTAGGGGGAACAGATGGAGGCTGTAGACGATTCAGGCAGGGGAGCTATGGAGAGAAGTATAGAATTCCTTTATAGGTTATAATGAAGTATAAATCGTATATGGCCCCTAAATTGTAGCAGAGTATTTAAAGGATCTGCACATTACATCCAAGTAAAGGAGCTTTCTTAATATCTATACACAGACACTTGACTTGCAAAGTAAGTTTTGAGCTAAGCCACTAAAATGTAAAACTGTAAAACCTATAGTTTCTACAAGTGTCAAATACTAGGGCTTGAAAGATACAAAATTTGTATAATGAACTTTTGAGTTTCAAAGACTTGTTTCCAAGCTGCTCTTGAAAGGTTTCTCATTTTTATAGGAGTACCTAGATCAGATTATAGCTTATGCCTGTGAAGCCCTGAATGTGGCAAAACAAAGTTCACTGCTAAAATCAAAGATAAAATTACTCACACACTACTGATGTGTTCTGCCTTTATTGTTGAAAAAATAAAATGATTTTCCTTTGCATTCTTGTAGATGTGCCATTTGGTGGGGCAAAGGCTGGTGTCAAGATCAATCCCAAGAACTACACAGTAAGCTTAATCATAGATAAAAATTTGGTTATCTGCAGTACTGAAGCCAGCCAGTTAAAAAAGCTCTTTTATGGGCAATATGGTCTACTTAAACTTTCTTACCACTTCTCCCTCTGTTAAGGCTGAATTTAGCTTGTGCATGCCATGGCTAGGAAAAGAGTTTTTAAAAGTTCTGTGTTTCAGAGGTGAAGCAATTATTTAATTTATTCAAATATTTAATTTATTACTTTTTTCTTAAAATCAGGAGACTAGAAAGCATTCGGACCTGATTTTTTTGTTAACAGTTGATGCTGTTAATAAAGACTTAAATTAAATGAAATTACTTTTTGAAACAATTTAATAGTTTTATGCTCCATTAAACCTTTCTATGCAGTGGTCCAGTGTGAATAATAACTAACTTGGCTTATAAAGTTTACTGCAGGCTTGCCTTCTTGCCCTAATTAAAAGAACTTGTACAGAAAGGAAAAATAGAATATGTAACAGATATTCTAAGCTTGAAACTACTGTAAGGATTTATGTGAAGTTGTTCTCCTGTGTTGGTTATTCAACTGTCAGGCCAGCCATTGCTGTTGCTGGTTATAAATCTGTCACATAGGATATCAGGTTTGTGTGCTGGAAATCTCTGCTACAAGCAGAGCACAGGTTCTTCCTGTGCTACACTCCTGGCTTGTCATGGATCAGAATGTATAGAAGGAAATGTTCCCTTGTGCTGCTTGAATATCAAGAGTCTGTGAAGGAGTGGCATATAAATTATGTAAATGTATGAATTATCCTTTCTTCAAAAAAAAAAAAAAGCATGTGTTTTATGCTTGGGCATAAGTTCTAGCAAATATGCATAAATACTAATGATTTGTTGTGATATTTGTGGTTTTCTCTATAGGACAATGAATTGGAAAAAATCACAAGAAGGTTTACCATGGAGCTGGCAAAAAAGGGCTTTATTGGTATGTTGTGCAATATTGCTGTTAAAATTTGAGTGGTTTAATGTGTGTTTGCATCATCCACTAGATAGTATCCTTACATAGCCATATTTTTGAGAGCTGTAAATAATTTGAGTATAGAACTTCCAGCAAAGAGCCACAAAGAACTGAGTCACTGCATCTGAGTGCATTTTAAAGTGGACTGTCTTAACTTTTTTTTTCTGGTGGCCTTTTATAAAAAAACACAGAATCTGAGCTTACAGGATCCAAAATAAATCAAGTTTCTCTTAGAGATAGATTATAATTAGTGGCAGAGTTTGTTGCAATTTTAATCTTTAATATCAAACTCTTCAGTATTACTGTTTCCTGTAGCCTCACTTGAGGCTTTTGGCAGCTCTCTGAGGAAACAGGAAGTAAGTAGAAGATCCACCCCAGAAAACATTGATGGCTTCACCCCTGGCAACCACAGGCTGCTAGAGAAGTGTAGGTGCCAGTTGTAACAGAACCTCAGCTTCTGTGATGTTAGTGGGTGTTTCATTCAGACACTCAACCTTGAGTTGTTCTGAGAGCTTGCTGTCTGGAGTTGCTCTCTGGAAGTCTCCTGTGGAGAAAGCTAAATGTTACTGGCTTAACTTGTTATTAGATGGAGGGTCTTTACCTGGAGGAGGTTCTTCATGTGAATAATAAGGCACAGAATGAGTTAAAGTTCTGTTGTGTGTTTCTGATGTCTAACTGTCCCTTGGAATGTAAATTCATTTATCTGCATTTTCTTGCTCTTCAGAGTGTTTGTCATCTAAATCAAGCTTCTGTGTAAACACAGTTATTGATCTATTACCCTAGTCACGTGTAACTATTCACTGTGCTGGCTGTAGAGATTGTTAGTCCAGTGACAATTAAAATGATTTGATTAAATTTATTTTCCTTTTTGCCTTTCTGGTTGGTGCTATGTGACTTTCACAACATTTAAAAATAGGTTGGTAGAGGCAGAGTTGCATTGAAAGTCTGCTGAGCCAGTCCCCCTGATCTTAAATAGGTTGGGCAGATGCTATTTTTAGTTATCTGGTAAAAACAGACAGAATTTGTTTTTATTACAAAAGATGTGTGAAAGTTCTTTCAAAGCTTTATTTCATCAAGCAAGATGTAACATCTTTCTGGAAGTAAGCAGTAAAACCATGTATGTGATACAGTGCAGTGACTGGGAACAGCATATATTCTATTTTTATACTCAACCAAGAACAAAAAGGAAGCACTAAGGAAAAAAAAACCCAAAACAATTACTGTTGTGGTGTATAGAAATCATACATAGATAGCACCCTTCCTGGTGATACAACAATGGTCATCAAAAATTAAAAAAAAAAAAGCTTTTGATGCATTCTTACTCTTCTTATTGACAAACTGACATTCATTTTGCTGAATGACTTGTGTGAAAGATTGGAGGTTGACAATATTGTACAAATGTGTGACACGGCATCTAAAACTAAATTGAATCCAGAAGGGTCTGTTGTTGCATAATAAACTGACTATCAAATGGGAAAACAGTTTTTTGCCAAGCCCTGCCCCGTTCCAAAGGGAATAATGGTTGAAGATAACTCTTCATGTTTGATTGTTAAAAGCTATTTTCACTGTTGCCAACAGGACCTGGTGTTGATGTGCCTGCTCCTGATATGAGCACAGGGGAAAGGGAGATGTCCTGGATTGCTGACACCTATGCCAACACCATAGGACACTATGTGAGTTTTGAGTAAAGGCTTTTTATCTAGAAATCTATTATGCTGCTTAAGCATATAATTTTATTTCATTATGTGTATCTAAATATATTCTTACAAACAGTAACAACTTCATTGGTGGCAAGTTTTTAGGATACAGTTAAGGAAAGATAGCTTTAAGGTTATTCTAGCCTTAAATTGTTTGATACAATACTGATTGCAGCTCCTCAGCAAGAAGAAGATGTGCTTATAAAGGTCTCGTGCTCAGTCTAAAGTAGGCTTCTATTTCTCCCACTTCCCTGTTTTTTATTAGTACTATAAGTACTAATTTAAGTTGTTTAAACTATGATTTCATAGTAGTTAGTGTAGTCTTAAAGTACTGAATCTTTCCATTTTGGACTATTGAATTTACAAATGTTATTAAATAAAGGCTCATGGTTTTGGTCATTCAAGAGACAGCATAAATTAAGTGTGCACTGGTGGTGCAATCTGTGAAAGTAGAGTACTCTAAGGTCCCCCAACAGCAGCAAGTAATCAGTGTAGTCTTCAGCAAATTCTCCAGAATGTAAAGCAAAAGGACACTGATACAATTTTTTGCCCAGAAGGCAGTACAAATAAAGAATTAAAGTTAACTTGTAATTATAGCACTTAATTTGGCCTTTCTCCTTATGTTGCTGGGGTTATCGGTACCTGGTTTGACTGTACCAAAACAGTGACTGTTGACCAAGCAATTTTATTGTATACTTTAAACAAGGAAAGTGTATTGTGGACAACTTCTTTCTTAATGCTCTGCTTTGTGCAATCCAAACTTTCTAGCTTCTCTTTCAGATGTTTCTGCCACTCCAGCAGGTCATGCTTTGCTAAGGAGTCTTGCCATACCTTCATATCAATGTGTTAATATGCTAAGCTTTTACATGTTTCCCCCTCCCAGCTCCTCTTGAATTGATAAGACTTTATTTTCACTTCCTGCAGTCCATTTCAATCTCAGAAATGCAGCAGGGTGTATGCTCCTGATAGTAAGGCATTAGAGCCACCCAGTGCAGCACTCTGACATGTCTGTTCAAGATGTACCTGGCTTTCCTGAGAACGTCTCTTGGCAGACTACTTGTTTTGTGCAGTCTGGTGCTTTTAACAATAGGAGGATGGGGTGGCACAGGTTATTCTAGATCTGAAATGCAACCCAAGGTATCTTACAGGGGAGAAGAGAGAAATGGTTGAGGGATAGGCTGTGGCATGCTGATTAGTTTAGTTAAAGCACTTCTACAGAGCTGTTGAATAGGGATATCAGTTTGAAACATTACTTGCTTTTTATTACTGATGTATTTAAACATTTTAGTTTAAAGCTTTAAACCTGATAAAAAGTCAATTATGACTGCAAAAAGACTTCAGCATGCAGAGAGGCAATTTGCTCCTTCAGTCATAAATTCCAATGTTTAAGAAAAGTACTGCATCAAAGCACTTTCAGTTTCACATTTACCTGATTGCACTAAAATGTTTCACTGATACAACAGCATTGTTATATTACGACTGACATGGAAGGCTCACTGCACACATCCTGCTTTAAGGTTTTGTCTATTTGTTAATGGTTCACGTAGAGTTTTATACAGATGTTTTTCAGAGTTTTTAATAGGTGGAAAACTATTAAGAGATTTTTAAATGGCTGAATTTCTCATTCTTTCTGCCTTGTAGTTTCTCAGCTTGTAGTGTAGTCCTACACATACACACGCTTCAATGGCAAAAGAAAACAAACAACTACTGAGGCTACAAATACTATTAGAATTATGTTACACCAACTTCTTTTATTCCTTGACTCTCTGTGTGGTGGTATATCCTTCTTGTAAAGAAACCTGAGTTTTGGTGCATTTTTCTGATTTGGGTACATCTCTGATTTAGGTACATTTTGTGTACTTAAGTAAATATTTTTTTCCCCTTATTTTAGTTATTTAATTTTGAGTTATTTGTTTCTACGTGGAAGAGAGAACAGTAGCTATAGTGAATACTGTGGTGAATGGCCAGGTATATAAAAGGTGAGAACTCTGACAAGGCTGTAAAAAGTGGAGTAATCTATCAAAACCAGTTTGCAGAGGAAGATGTTTTAGATACCTATCTGCTTGAGACACCACGAACAAAAATAAAGGTGATTGAGAAATACCAAATCTACAGAAGTGACCATGGGGGAAGGAGGGAAGGGAACTAAGAGCTGAAAATGGTCATTGAACAAAGTGGAACTAACCATGATTCAGAAAAAGGTGGATGCTATACAAGGGACTCTGTTCAGTTGAGTGGAAAGATAGCTCCTCAGTGAGAGGGATCTACCTGAGAAATCTTACAGACCTGATGAGTCATTGTGGCTGCATGCAGATGTGTTCAGAGAGCTTGAAGTGGAAAGGAAAAACCAAATAGCAGAGACAAACAGATAGGGAAAGACTACTTGAAACTTGACATACAGAGCCAGGAAGCTGGAGAGGCAAGGAGATTATTATTGCAGTATGGAGAGGAGTTAAGGAACGAGCAGAAACTCAGTGTCTGAACTTTGCCAACTAAGTACTAATATAGAAGTCTTTAATGCTACCCATTAGCCATTTTACAAGCTTCTCATTAAAAGCTGTGGTCTTTTTTTGGCTCCAAAACGTGTTTTAACATTTTTTGATGGACTTAAACATGAGGGTTTTAGGACTTTGACATCAACCATGGTTTGTATATATGACTTTAAGAAGACCTGGACCTGTTCTCACCTCATGCTCTGTTTCCTTGCCAAACCATGCAATTCTTTAATAACTACCTCATTAACTATTCCAGAAAATCCATCTTAAGTTGCTGGATCAGTGGTTTATATATGGCTAAAGTTTTTGATTAAATTCATCCTTTCCACTCATCTCTACTTCCTGGCATATCCAGCTGACTTTTTGGATGTTGAGGGAGTTTAATAAATACATTTTGTTTATGGTGGGAGACTGTATTTCTTTGAGTATTTGTAGAACATACTTCCTTCTTTGAATGCACAGAGGCTGAAATATAGCTTCAATCTGAAACAGAATGAAAACCTAAAAATACTTCAAAACAGTAGGGCAAATTTGTTCCTTGGAAAATAGGACTGAGGATCTTGTTTAGTCAATATGCCACCAAAGGGAGCGTACAGCTTAATGAGAGCAACACAGCTATATTTTGGGAAACTGGATTGGGAATTTTGTGGCAAGGCCAGCATCCACCTGAGTTGTTTCTGAGGAGGGGTTTTCTCTGCTTTGTATGGTTAAGTCACTAACACTTTCAAACAATAAATGGTTTTTGTTTCCATTATGGCTCTAGTTGTCATCTGCCATTCTGTCTCCACTTAACTTTTGTCTGTTCCTTTCCTTCCTCTCACCAAGCATCTTGCACTCACACCACAGGCATGCAAATGCATTTGGCACAAGTGATGGAGAGGAGGGAACCTGCCAGTGAATGTGGCTGTTGGAATAGAAACCCATCCGGCTGCTGGAAGGCTTATTTCAGTGGATTCCCTTTCATCTGTGCTCTTTCACTTGTGTTTGTTGCCAAGCCACTGTGTGACTGTGCTCCCAGGGCGTGGGGAGCATGGGAACCAGTGATGACAGCACAGGGAGACCAAAACAGTGTCTAGTCTGGAAGAAATGTTTCCAAGTTAGTTATTAATTTCAATTTGAAAAAAACCCAAAAAAACCTGTTTTAAAACAGTCTCTTTTATCTTGGCTGGCTGCCTAGCATATGGGAAGTTTAATCCTATTACCACCAAATTAACAATAGTCTTGATGGTATGTATTGGTTTCCTGAACAAAAGTAGTAAATACTTGCCTAACTTTTCTCATAGATCTTTGTATCCTAGATTTTCTTCTGAGATCAAACATCTGTGTATTCTGACAACAGGAAAGTATTAGGCCTGTATTGCTGTTTCTAATTCTTTGGTGTAAAGGAACACTGAAGCAGCTTTAGCTGTGACCATTCCAAGGATATATGAGCCCTGTAAAAGAATAAAATGTCAAGAATAATGATGGAGATTATGGCTGTAATAGGAGCTAATTTTGAGAAATTAATCTCTTAAGCTTTTTGATTTGTTAAATGTCTACTCTTTGGTAACAGTGCAACAGAGATGTCATGGTATTTAATTAGCCATAGACTGAAGTTCACATACACTTAAATGCAAAAAAAATTACAGACAATATCCAGTATTGTAGTACACAACTTTTTCATTGTCTACTAGAGTACTTCTGAGTACCTTCCCACAAGCTAAGGAAGGAAATCTTTACAAACTAAGTGTAAATAAAGTATATCATGTCCTGACTCTCAAGATCCCTATTTTCCATTATCTTTAAAGTATATAAAACTTATTATTGCAGGTGTTCTTTGATTAATCTCGTAGCTTACAATTCTTGACTGTTTTGCAGGATATTAATGCACATGCATGTGTAACTGGTAAACCCATCAGCCAGGGTGGAATCCATGGGCGTATATCTGCAACTGGTCGTGGTGTCTTCCATGGAATTGAAAATTTCATCAATGAAGCATCATATATGAGTATATTAGGAATGACTCCTGGATTTGGGGACAAAACATTCGCTGTTCAGGTAACGTTTCCTTGAACAGCAGGGGAAAAGCAATAAACAAACTTCCAGTAGAGCTGCTTTTAAAAAGGCATTTATTAGAAATAAATCCTGTTAGGCTTTTACGACTTCCAAGTTAACCTTTACTCTGAAACCTTAGAAACACTTTTCAAGTGTACCCTTTATTTTAACCTGTTTTTTAAAAACTGAACTTCTGATGGCACTCTACAGGCACAAAGCCAAAGCTCCAGTCCTTATAAAACATAAGCTGCAGAGACCAAAGTGAAATACTGTTAGAGGAGTTCTTTAAGGGACTGCATGCTTCTCAGCAAGCTGCGATGCTGTTTCTGCCTATGCAGTTTGTTGCACTGTTCTGTGATAGGAGAATTTTTGGAGATAAGGAGTCAGGAGTTATGTTCTTGTTCCACTACAGAATGAGCAGTTGGAAAATTAGAAACCAATACCTTATTCTAAGGTAGGTTTGAAGGCACATTTTTGGTGCTCATAAGACTTCAGGCTTAATGTAGTTGAATTTTGAAGGGGCTTAGTATTCTGTAATATGCATTATCACTACTCTGGTCTCCAGGAGGGCAGACTTTGGCCTTTTTGGGGATCTGCTTGGTAGAGTACCATAGGATAAAGAGCTGCAGGGAAGAGGAGCCTAACCAAGTTGGTTAATATTCAAGGATTACCTCCTCTGAGCTCAGGATCAATGCATCCCAATGAGGAAGTCTGCCAAAAACACCAGCAGGCCTGCATGGGTGAACAAGGAGCTCCTGGACCAATCTGAACACAAAAAGGAAGCCTATAGAGAGTGGAAGCAAGGACAGGTAGCCTGGGAGGAATACAGAGAAATTGTTTGAGTAGGCAGGGATCAGGTTAGGAAAGCTAAAGCATAGATAGGATCAAATCAGGCCAGAGATATCAAAGGGCAATAAGAAAAGCTTCTCTAGGTGTGTTGATGATAAAAGGAAGATTAGGGAAAGTGTGGACCCTTTCCAGAAAGAAATGGGAGACTTGGTTACCTGGGATATGGAGAAGGCTGAGGTATTTTATGACTTTCTTGCCTCAGTCTTCGCTGGCAAGGGCTTGAGCCACACTGCCCGAGCTGCAGAAGGCAGAGGCAGGGACTGAGAGAGTGAAGAATGGCCTGCTGTAGGAGACAACCATCAAGTTCAAGACTATCGAAGGAATGTGAAGGCGCACAAGTCAATGGGACCCAGTAAGACTCATCCATGGATCTTGAGGGAAGTGACAGATGAAGTTGCTAAACCTTTATCCGTTGTGTTTGAGAAGTCATGGCAGTCTTGTGAAGTTCCCACTGACTGGAGAAGGGGAAATAAAACCTCCAGTTTTAAAGGTGGGAAGGGAAGGAAGATCTGTAGGGGAACTACAGGCTAGTCAGTCTTATCCCTCTCTCTGGCTATGTCACATGGAAGATAAGGAGGTGATTGGTGACAGCCAACATGGCTTCACTAGAGGCAAATAGTGACTGACTGATTTGGTGGTTTTCTATGACAGGGTTACAGAGGTAGTGGCTGAGGGAAGAGCAACTGCTGTCCCCTGCCAGGACTTGTGCAAAGCAGTCAGCACTACCCTGCATGACATACTTGTCACTAAATAGGAGAAATGGATTTGAGAGATGAATGGTGAATAAGGAGCTGGCTGGAGGGCTGCACTCCGATGAGTTGTTGTCGATAGCCCAGTGTCCAAGTGGAGACCAATGATGAACAGTATTCCTCAGGGGGTCCATTCTGGGACTGGTGTTGTTCAACATCTTTGTTGCAGACATGGACAGTGGGATTGAGGGAATGCTCAGCAGGCTTGCTGATGGCACCAAGCTGTGTGCCGTGGTTGGCATGCTGGAGGGAAGGGTGCCATCAAGAGGGACCTAGACCGACTTGGAGAGGTGGCCTTGAGTGAACCTTGTGAAGTTCAGCAAGGCCAAGATCAAGGTCCTTGGGTTGCAGCAATCACAAGCACAAATACAGGCTGGACGGAGAATGGATTGAGAGCAGCCCTGAAGAGAAGTACTTGGGAGTGCTGGTGGATGGGAAGCTCAACATGAACCAGCCATGTGGACGCGCAGCCAAGAAAGCCAGCCGTATCCTGGGCTGCATCCAAAGTCTGGCCAGCAGGGCAAGGGTGGGGATTCCTCCTCAACTCCACTGTTATGAAACCTCACCTGGAGTACTTTATCCAGCTCTGGAGTCCTCAGCACAGGAAAAATTTGGATCTGTTAGAATGAGTCCAGAAGAGGCCATGAAAATGATCAGAGGGGTAGATCACCTCCCGTACAAAGACAGAGTGAGAGAGTTGGGCTTCTTCAGCCTGGAGAAGAGAAGGCTCCAGGAAACCACCAAGCAGCCTTCCAGAAAGCTGGGAAAGGGCTCCTTATCAGGGAGAGTAGGGCTAGGACAAGGAGAATGGTTTTGATCTGAAAGAGGAAGTTGAAATGACACATTAGGAAGGCTTTTTTTTGCTGTGAGAGTGGGAGGCTCTGGCACAGGTTGCCCAGAGAAATTGTGGCTGCCCTGTCCCTCAAGGTGTTCAAAGCCAAGTTAGATGGGGCTTTGAGCAACCTGATCCAGTGAGAGGTGTCCCTGCCTGTGTCAGGGAAGTTGGAACTGGATGGGCTTTAAAGTCTCTTCCAACTCAAACAATTCTGTGATTCTGTAAATTTAAATTTAGACAGTCTTGTTTGTATGGGACCACTTCAGAAATGTATTAGAAATTGTATGCTTTAATGTGAGTAAATAATGATAATCTTGTTTTATGCTTTCTGTTCTGGTATGGTTTAACACTCATAAGTGTTTCGTACTGAAATTAAATGAGAATATTTCCTGGCCTGCAAATGTTAGTCAAACCATAAAATTGTCATACCAAAATCCATTAATTCCTTTACGACAGTCCCAGTTATAAAATCATAGAATCATAGAATCACCAGGTTGGAAGAGACCCACGAGAGCATTGAGTCCAACCATTCCCACCAATCTCTAAACCATGCCCTTCAGCACCTCATCCACCTGCACCTTAGACACCTCCAGGGAAGGCAAGTCAACAACCTCCCTGGGCAGACCGTTCTGTTGCCTAATGACCCTTTTAGTGAAGAAGTTTTTCCTTATGTTGAGTCTGAACCTCCTCTGGCAGAGCTTGAGGCCATTCCCTTTTGTCCTGTCCCCTGTCACTTGGGAGATAAATACATAAATAAATACACTTAATATTCCTATGTTGATAAATATAATAGTTTTGACACTGTTATAGTTACATTAGTGCTTCCCTTCTCTATTAACCATATAAAAATCTTAGCACAACTATACGTTGCTGGCTATAATGCATCATTTCTGTAGTGGTATTCAGACCAGAATATATATAGATTTCTTTTATCTTTCCTGTATCCATCATCTAATGCTAACAGATAAAGAACTATTTAAAGCAAACCAAAGCTATATGAGCCTTAGCAGTAATCATGGTAGTTGAAGGTTTAACTGCTTTTCCCTTTCTCTTTCCACCTTCAGGGATTTGGTAATGTGGGCTTGCATTCTATGAGATACTTGCATCGTTTTGGAGCAAAGTGCGTTGCTGTTGGAGAGTTCAATGGTTCTATCTGGAATCCTGATGGGATTGACCCAAAGGAGCTAGAAGATTTCAAATTGGTATGAAACTTTGTTGAGCAGAAATAGATGCATTTTTTGTCAGCTTTGTAAGTGCATAGGATGGCTGTAGACTGGTGTTAAGCTGTGCTATTTGAATCATACTGCAATTAGTACTTACAAAATGGCTTAAGAATGTTGATTCTTCTGGGTTTCTCCTTATCCTTAATATGTATAGAGGTAGCACTTTTTTCACACTTTGACCTGACCCTCAGAAGAATGGCAAGGGCTTGCATGTGTGCAGACTAATTAGTTTGGCTTCAGAACTGGAGTTCATAATTACTTAGCTTTTCTGATGACTAAACCAGGAAGGATGTCTCAAGAAACCAGAGTAGGGAGGCTCCTTAAGGATTCCTGGTTGAGAATCAGAAGCATATGGACATTTAAGACTTCAAAGTGAATTTTTGCTGCTGCTTAGCCTCTGGATTTTTGTGAAGAAATGAAAGCCTGCCTGGCAGTGCGGCTTGGGTTTTATTTTATAATGAAAAGTGGATGTGGTCTTTTCATTTCCCTCTCCAAGTGAAGCAGTCTTGAGAGAACAGTTCACAGACACTAAAATATGAGTTTCTACTTAGAGTTTCTGAGGGGTTTATTTGATACATTTTCTGTTACATGGGGAGAATTTGAATGTCTGTCACTTCCTTTCTCAAAAGACTGAAAAGGTTCTGTCACTAAACAAAGGCTGTCGTTGTAGTACTGAATTTTAGAATAATAGTTTTAAATTTTATATGATGCAACTTACCTGTGCATAGCAGACTGGTGGGTCATTTCAGTTATTTGAAAACTGTTTTACTTGCTATGTATTTTAAGGGTTGAGGGGGACTATTTGTTTTTAAATACTTCAGAACCCAGACAGTTATCAGCATCTTGGACCAGAGAACAGTTATGCCTCAATTATAGGATCTTTGACTGTTACACATGCCAACAGCATCCTGGCATGTATCAGAGACAGCGTGACCAGCAGAGCAGGGGAGTGATCCTTCCCCTGTACTCAGTATGGGTGAGACCACACTTTGGATCCTGTGTAGTTTTGGGTCCCTCACTATATGAAGGATATTGAGGCACTGGGGTGTGTCTAAAGAAGGGCAATGAAGCTGGTGAAAGGTCTGAGCACAAGTCTTGTGAGAAGTGGATGAAGGAACTGAGATTATTTAGCTTAGGGAAAAGGAGGCTGAGAGGAGACCTTATTGCTGTCTACAACTGCCTGAAAAGAGGTTGTAGCAAGGTGTGTGTTGGTCTCATCTCCCAAGTAACGAGTGATAGGACAAGAGGAAATGGCCTCAAGTTGTGTCAGGGAAGGTTTAGATTAGATATCAGGAAAAATTTCTTCACAGAAGCTGTTATCAGGCACTGAAACAGGCTGCTCATGGAAGTGGTTGGGTCACAGTCCTTAGAGGTATTTAAAAAAACAGGTAGTTTAAGTGCTCAGGGATATGGTTTAGTAGTGGACAGGTATGGTTGGACTTGATGATCTCAAAAGGTCTTTTCCAATTTAACAATTCTGTGATTCTTTATAGCTTGCTTTTTGTGCTAATCAAGGTAAAAAAGAAATGGTGCTGTGTTCTGTCTTTCTAGTACTGCTGCTTCCCCCTTCTTTCTTTTTTGAAATTTAGAAGGGAAGGAAGTCATCTAAGTATGCTCATTAAAAACACACTGGTTTCTTTCCTTGAAACAGCAACACGGGACAATCATGGGCTTCCCTAAAGCACAGACGCTTGAGGGCAGTATTCTGGAAACAGACTGTGACATTCTCATCCCTGCTGCCAGTGAGAAGCAGTTGACTAAAGCCAATGCTCACAAGGTTAAAGCAAAAGTAAGTTGGAGAGTTCAAATGCAAATGAAAAATAAGGAAGACATGTTTAAATAGTGATGTTCAGTAATTAGCACAGATGGAAACAAACATACCTCTGAGTTACTCTTCTGTGATTCCTTTCAGATTATTGCAGAAGGTGCCAATGGACCTACGACTCCTGAAGCTGACAAAATCTTCTTGGAGCGGAATATCATGGTTATCCCTGTAAGATTCTATTATGACCTTTGTTTTTCATTGCAAGAGTAGTATTTCTGTGAGTTGTAGTAAGACATTATTTGTTGAAGGTTTTGATTAATAGCTGTTAGAGTAGTTTTTAACAACTGATGTCTAGGAAACAGGTGTCAGTGTTGCTTAAGACAGGCAGTAATTACTTAAAGATCTTATTGCAACTGTAGATGAGCAAATATAGCTCATGAAAGGTACCTATTTGGAAGAGACAACAACCCACAATTAGTTCTTATATCTGTAGTTTTGCATTTTGGAGTATTAGCTGACATCTGCGCAACTAAGTAGTGCACTAAGCAAAGGAAAAATACAGAGTAAATGCACTGACCACTGTGTTTGTAACCATTGCATCACTGGGTGATGCTCTGACAGAACCATGTATGGTAGAGTGAATAGAGCAAATGTTGCCTATAGTGATAATTTGAAAAGATAAGACCTGTCCAGGTGTAATAATAATCTGTTCCCAGAGAAAGGGTGTACTGATCAAGTGATATTGCTATGAAGAATGGCTGATCTTCAGCTTTTACTCACTGAGATGACTTAATAATGCCCTAATTTTCTTGATTGAAAACTTGTGCTAAAATAAAAGAGAGGAGCCAAGCACACCTGAACTTCGTGTGTTGTAAACTCAAGTCCTCTTTTAAATCAGTAGAAGTAATCCCTGGACTGTGGAAGAGGATAAGTGTTGTCATGTAAGAGGATTGACTTCTGTACGGCAGTTCAGTACTTTGTACATAATCCTACTTTATTTTCCTTGATACTATCGAGCTGTCTTTGTCACATGGTTACAAATAAAGACATTTACTTTTTCTGTGCAGGATCTTTACCTGAATGCTGGTGGTGTAACAGTATCCTATTTCGAATGGCTGAAAAACTTGAACCATGTCAGCTATGGCCGCTTGACTTTTAAATATGAAAGGGATTCAAACTACCACTTGCTCAGTAAGTGCTCATGTTCGCTTTCCCTCACTGTTTATTTAATAGATTAGACTAGCAAACACCCAAAGCGAGAGAAATGAATACAGAACTATTTTAAATTCACCTCAGTTTCCTGTGAGTCCATTATTGACGCATACTGAAGCATAGGAAAGATTTTAGAAGGTACTTGACTTGCAAGGCTAACAGGTTAAAAGTTCAGTGCATACTTTTCCAGTTATCTTTTAATTCATAAGTAGATGCTTTCCTCAGTTTTATGAAAATACTGAACTCAGATCACTTTATTCAGGATTTATTACTACTTAATAAATGTCTTTCAGCTGTATGCTTGATATTTGAGAAGTATTCAAATTTCAAATGTATTGTTCAACACATATATCAATAGAGGGGTTTTTTTTAATAAAGGGCAAGAATACAATTGGTAGATTTGCTGTATAAATCTGCTTATAGTATAGCTCCACTTAGGGTCATTTTGTGCATCCCCTTTTCTGGACCTCAGTACTGATTACATGGAGAGAGGAAGCTTAATGGAGAAGAACTGCTGGATATTGCTTCATTTGAAATAGTTCTCTGGGGCAAACGCCTGAGAACCTTGAAACATTGGGCTGAACAAAATATACACATGAATGTTTTCTACTATAACCTTTTCTCATAAGTGGTAGCTTTCAAGGTATTTCTAAAGTAGTTGAGGGTTATGGCAATTCTAATTTAAATATCTTTCTTAACTTCAGTATTGTGTCATCTGAAATATTCTGCAATGTTCCTTAGGAAACCTTACTAATTAATTGTGAAGAATTAAGATGAAATCTATGTGTCAGTTCAAAATACCAAAACAGTTCTAAGGAAAAAAACTAAAATGCCACATGAGCTTTTTTCTTAATGAGTAGTGTGCATGCAAAGTGCAATAGCGGTTAACAGATGCTTTAACTTCAATAAATATTTTGTCTAATGCTGTTTATCAAGTTAGGAAAGTTAATCCAGATTGCTCTGTTGACTTTAGGAGGTTAGCAAAATGGGATCAATACATCTACAGTTGCTTGCCATGTGACTGTACTAGATCAAAGTTACTAATAATATTGGGGCATTCACCTGTAAAAACAGAAAAATCAACATCTTTCCCTTCTCTTATAAAACAAGAATAAGATTACTCCTTTTGTCCCTAATGTCTACATTTCATACTACTGAATGCTGAAGTCCCAGAGTCAGCACATTGTTTTCCTTGACAGTTACCTTGCTTCTGGTTTTGGTTTTGGTTTTTTCCTTTTCTAGTGTCTGTCCAGGAAAGCTTGGAAAGAAAATTTGGGAAACATGGTGGAACTATTCCAGTTGTGCCTACAGCAGAATTTCAAGATAGGATATCGGTAAGCAATTGCTGTTGTTTTTTTTTTTAATGTTACTGCAACTGCATTGTGGTGTTATAACTGCAATCAAAATGCTACCATTGTAGCTATCATGGAGGATTTTGCCCGAAGCAAAGCATTAGGACATAGTTAGCTTAATGGCCAAACAAATAAAGCAAGCAAATCATAGAATCAAATGATCTGAACTGCTCATGAGTACTGGAAGTAAACCATTTGTTCTTTTACTTGAGCCTGTGTAAAATACCTCCAATATTGTTAAAAAGCTATGGTCTTAATACAAATACATTTTGTATTTGTAATTAGTGTTAAATTGCATGTTGCTGTTCGTATACTGGAGTCAGAGCAACAGACTTCATGCATTGTTCAGACAAACTGTGCAAGTGTATTTTTACTGAGAAGAGGGCAAGAAAACCTTAAAAACTTGTGTTTTTTCCTAGTGTTTGTTTGCTGTGAAATAACTTAATATTTCTGCTGGCTAACATGATAAATACATAGATTCCACAATTCTTTGAACTCTTGCTATCAAAGTCTGTGGAGCTTTTGTAGTGGGAAATACTGTCTCAAACATCACCAGAATCTGTTTTGGGGATCTTGTTGATATACTTTGCCTAGATTACCAAACAACTCTTCCAAGATCTGATGCCACGGACAGTTCGACACACTGTTTATGTAACTCCAGTATAATAGAGACAAGAGCTAGGTGAAAAATTGTAGGATATTCCTCTAAGACTGAATTAATGGGCAAAAAAATGTCAGGTGAAATTCATTGTTATCTAATGTGTAGCAATACGTAGTGGGGAAATTTTCATATAAAATGGTGGGTTGTGAGCTCATCCATTTGCATTCAAATTATAGATCCAGAGGTGGTGACAAAATATATGCTTAGAAATCCATAGCTGTCAAAAAGCTAATCCAGCATTAGAAATTGTACTAAAGGGAAAAGTATAAGACTGACTAATGATGCCACAGTATAAATTCAGAGTGTGTCTGCCTTCTGAATACTGCGTGTAGGTTGGGTCTCTGTATCTTAAAACACTTGTAGGTGTGGAAAAAATTGAAAGTGAGCTCACAAGACTGGACTTGATGGAATCTGGACTTCATGATTTTTGAGGTCTTTTTTAACCTTACTGATTCTAAAAATAATCAAAGCTACAGAAGCTTCCCATATGTGGAACAATGAACTAACCTGGGTCTTATTGGCCTCAACTGGTCTGGGGTTGGAGATGCAGTCAAACAAAACCAGTGGAGTGAGGCACAGGATGAAGAACAGGTAAGCTCCTGGCACAGCAGACAATTAAGATTAAGTGCTCTGCCAAGGGGTATATGGAAGCTAAAAGGGTTGGGTTTTAAACACAGGTCAAGGCGGAGATGGGAGAGGTGTGGGTGAAAAACTCCAGTGAGTTGTGCAAAACATAAACTGTGCTCCTTCAGGAAGAAGTCAGGGGAAGTCCATGTAAGCTTGGGCCACTGTCAGATGATAGAAATCGACTGTAGCCTGATCCAGTATGAGTGAGTTCATAGATGTTAGACTAAATTAATAGCGTGATAAATAGGTTCTCTGGCTTAAAGCAATTGCTATCATCTCTTAAATGCAAGCCATAGAAACTGGCCTAGTAATTTTTACATCCAGCCCAAACTGATGTTTGAGTGAAAGCATGTATTTTGTGAAGGTAGGTCTCAAATTATTATTGAATTCAGCAGTCAGGATGATAGAATATTGAAGCTGATAGTCATCGTAATTCAGGCATTTGGGAACAAAATGATACTGGAGTTGGTTGGTATTACAATGTTGAGTGCACAAATTTGGGATCCATGGCCTTCCTAAAAAGTGACTGTATTCAACTGCAAGTAGCTTTTATAGCTTATTAACTCTTGGGAGATGTTATGTTTTAACATTTATTTTGTTTTGTGAAGGATGAAAACGGTAGTTACTACATCAGTAAAAAATGCTGGCATCATGCATCTAGAAGCTAAGTGCTTAAAAGACTTCAGTGCTTACGTCTTAGGTTTTAGAATTGAATGAAGTGTAATTAGTTCTTCAAGTAACACAGTAGAGGTGATTTAGATTCTTAGACCAGTCATTAGAAGAAAATGAGCAAGCAAGCTTCAGTAATTATGGGAATCCAGCATGTCATTGTTCCTAATACAAGCCTAGTACTTTTGTGTTTTGGATTGAACATTCATTTTATTCCCTGTTGTTGCAGGGCGCATCTGAGAAGGACATTGTCCACTCTGGGCTGGCTTACACAATGGAGCGTTCGGCCCGGGTAAGTATTGCATTAATAAACATACTTGCAGGAAAAATAACTTGCATGACTTTGACAGTTTTTGAATGGGTTGTACAGAATTTCTTTGCAATTAAAGTGTATGAACAGTTCACAACAATGGCAATTGCTGTGAGTATATGGTATTTCTGCTGTGTGCTAGTATGGCCAACTTTAACTGAATACAGTAAAGAGTAGACCCTTATTCATGAAATAAGGAAGTGTTTACTAGTAGAAGCTGTAATAAATAGAAACTTTTTAGTAACCCTCTTGTACTTGATCTGGGACATGTACCTAAGAGTGTTTTACTTTACCATCAGTGGTTTTAAAATAATTCCTTTATGCAATATTTTTAATTAGTGGGGCAAAGACTGCTTGAGACGTCTTGTCTCTCCGTATATCGAAGGTACACATGGGGCACTATACTAATCTGGGAAAGATCTTTTTCAGATCTCAGTTGTAAGGGGAATCAAGAAATTGTAGAACTGATCCACAAAGGATCAGAGCTGTTGTAGCACTCTAGTGGCTGTTTTACTCCTGACTTGGATCCTTCAAGCAAAATCTAGTATAGTTCCTATGGAAACTTGCAGAAATCACATATGACCTTTTCTGTTTCAGCAAATCATGCGTACCGCCATGAAGTACAACCTGGGTCTGGACCTGAGAACAGCTGCATATGTCAATGCAATTGAGAAAGTCTTCAAAGTGTACAACGAAGCTGGCCTGACCTTTACATAAACAGGCTGTTACCGCTCCTTATCCTATCCCATCCCTTTCACCGTTAATGTACCCTCTTCTTGAGAAAGCTTATCACAAGTTTACATGTAACCACAAAATTTTCTTCTGACATGATAGTAGATTCTACTCTCAATTAGTTTCAGTCCAAACTAGTCTTTTTTTTTTTTTACAATAAAAATCCATGGATTAGGATATTGTATACAAGTATATATCTGAAGATACCAGTTCATCTGTGCTTGTGGGGGCCATTCTGGGTATTTTGCCTGCAAAACAAAATGGTACATTTTATGTATGAAAGAGTGGTTTTGCCACCTGAGCCACTTCTCAGACTTCAGATCAGATGCTGTACTAGATGAGCACTTGGCTCATTATTATTTCATGCACTTTTTTTTAATGATGTAATTTTGGCTTTGGCACTTTCAGTATGGCCTTGTATGATCAATGCTGTGGCATTGTCAGAGGAAGAACAGGCCTCCAGCAGGGATTAACTTTGATAGGAGTCTAATTTTTATTTGTAGTAATCAGGCCTGATTCTTTTTAGGTAATGATTTTTCTTTACCTGTGCTGCTGTTATAGGACTGCCTTTTATTGCTTGTTAAAGCTAGCTTGACTGTCACCATGAAGTATGAAGAGGTGACAGACTTAATATTTTTATAAGCTGAAACTATTTAGCCACTCTAGTTACATTTTTAACCTAGAACCTGCATAACTATTCTGACTATAGGTTGTTTCCTTTTTTTCAAAAATGGATAGTCCGGATTTGGTAAGCAATCATATTTAGGTTTTTTTGGAATTCTTTTTCAGTCTTTTCCTTTCAGAGACCTTCTGAAAATTAGATACTGCTTCAGTGAACAACTCAAGTGAAACTGAGCCCAGAAAGGGTTGGCCACCTTACAGAGGAGGTGGAATGCCGCTACAAACGTAATCCAGTGTCTTAACACATGCAGCCTTCCACCATCCCTCCACCCTCAGGAGGTCTTGTGAGTTTTGAATATATCAGAGTACAATAAAATGGACCTCAACACAATATTGGATCAAACAAAGTTTTTTAAGTATAAGGTTTTTGTCGAGAGGAGTCTCCTTGAAGTGCCAGATGTTATTTATGTAATGAATACGAATGGTTTTTTTAAAAGACAACTAGTCCCTCCTAGAAACTCATGCTTTTTTTCTAACTACTTTGTAACTGCATGACAACCTGCAGAGAAGAGCAGTTATTAAAAAATGTTGACCTTTCCAAGCCTACTATGCTGGTGTACTACTGTTTTCTACTTCATTTAATAGCTTTCCATAGTTACAATCAGTCTGAATCTCCACAGCACACTTGTTTACTCCTAATATGCCTACTGAGGAGATACTGTCTCCAAGTTATCCTGCAGGGCTCACTAATACAGTTCTCAGTCTCTCGAACTTGCGTGTCAACGTGAGTTTTGAAGTTGGGTATGTTTGGTAAATAGTTTCAGGTCTTGACTGTGTCCCTTCAAATTTGTGTCGAGAACTATTTTAGTAGTTAGCATTGAGCAATAAACCTGTGTTATGCATTTAACTAGTGCTGTACTCTATCGTATATGCTGGTGTCCAGGGTTGTACAAGTACTTTCAGTCATTCAAGTGCAGTGTTTGTGTGTGTGCATTATATGTACACAGACACCAACATTAGTTTTTTTTAAAAATATGAACACTTTTAGCATGAAAGAATTGCTGTGATCGAGGTGTGAATCTCTAAACATGAGATCATACTTGGATCGTGCTTTTCAGTGCAGGTTTTATGTAAACATTTATTAGGCTGTAAACTGAAACTAAAATTGTAACAATTCAACTCTGACAAATTGTAACCTACTTCCACCAAATCTCAGGTGCTAAAAACTCATAAATAGATATATTATGAAAAGTGAAAGTATCTTAAAAGCTGAATTGCATTATCTGGCAGCAAAGTTATTGAAAGTAAAGTAGCAGTGAAGATGCTTGGTTAATTAACCATTGTTTTCTCTCCCCCCTAATTTCCTCTCCAGCTAGTGAAGCACCTCTAATTTGGCTGTGCAGACTTGAAAAATGAGACCTTTCCAGTGTTGGACTGTATGCAGAGCTAGTATAAATAGCTAACTGGGACATCCAGAGGAGGGCCACGATCAGAGGGCTGGAACACCTCCCATACAAGGACAGGCAGAGAGACTTGGGCTTGTTCAGCTTAGAGAAAATAAGGCTCTAGTAGGGGCCTACGGGAAATCTAGGGAGGGGCTCATTGTCAGGGAGGGCGGGGTAGGATGAGAGGTAAGGGATTTCAGCTGAAAGAGGGGAGATTTAGATGAGATTATTAGGAAGAAATGTTTTCCTGTGAGAGTGGTGAGGCTCTGGCATTGGTTGCCCAGAAAAGTCACGGATGCCTCATCCCCTGGAGGTGTTAAAGGTGTTTAGAGGCTTGGGTGCCAGGCAGCTCTAGCCTTTTCGTAACCACAGCTGAAGAAAGCAGTCTCTCTCTGCAATGTAGGTTATTTTAATAACTCTTGTGTGACAAATACACTGGGCTTTTTTTTTTTGTTTTTTTTACTTTAATGTTACTCAGGAATTAGATTAAACTTGGGGAATGCTGCTCACGTGATACATACATAGCCCCACTCGGAAGTTTTATCTTGCAGCTAACATCATCATTACTGCTTGAATTCACTTACGCATCACTAGACATTCAGCAAGAAACTTTGTAGGATGTTGGGCATGGAGCCATTCAGTTCCTGAAGTCAGATTTAAGCACAGATTTGATCCTGCTCTGAACTATACCTCCCAGCTAGCGCAAAACACATCCATACCACAGCAGATATTCATATTCTCGTGCACTATTATGTACTGGTTATGTAGATAGTTTGTGTTGAATAATGACTCAGTAAGCACTCTGAAGCCACGAGTGAATTTCATAAGGATCACAACTACAGCGTTTAGGGTTACGTGCTGCCTACAAAACCCTAAACGCAAAAATACCTCTTACACAGAAGACATAGCAGAACAATCGGTTTTCACCCCGGCAAAGAACTCAGACCTGCATCTGTTTTCATTGATGACAACTGTCACGATCAGGAGGAAGTGTTACAGCAATGGTAATTCTTGCTATCATTTCAACATGCCAGGTAAGTGACCTCTACATTACTCTTGGTAACCTGTGAGTATGTAATATCATGATTCCTTACTCATTGCAGTAGCAAGACTCTCAAGTTCATGTGCATGCAGGTCTGGGTTGGTTTTTTTATAGTTCAGACTTAGACAGTTCTCATTCTTCCAGCTCCTGCTTAATTACTGCCCATCTGTGTGTGACAGGAGCGCTGCAAGTGTGGTAAATTACTCCATTGCTGTACTGTGTGCTGCATTACACATGGAGTCTTCACTGTGCAGAGTGGTTGAAGTTGTACAGCTCAGGCAGTTAAGGAGTTCAGTGCCAAGTTCAGTGCTCTACTGGCAGTAATGCTTTGTTGTGCTGTTAGCGTTAGTTTGAGTATCAGGGTGCTTTTTAGAGTGGTTATGTATGCATTAAAAGCACTTGAGTCTCCATCAGTGCGGTAGCTAACTGCACTTTTATGGATAAGACTAGAAGTAGCACCACAGTCACGGAAGCACACAGATCCTGTCTTGTAGTGGCTCACTAGGTGCTCAGTTTGTGTTATTTGCACACACACAATCATGACTTGCACTCAGTGACAAAATGGGAGAGACACTAACTCTTGTGTCCTTTATGTTTTGCCTCTTTGAGCCATCCCTTAGCTTGTAAAAAAAGGCAACATTTGCGTTAATAGCATGGCACAGCTTTTGCTCTGTGCTCTGTGAAGTTAATCCAGTCTTTCTAGACCAGTGACTGTAGATATTTAATGTGTGTAACGAAAGGATTCCTAAGGAACACAGGCAAGACAGGTAGAGTATAAGTATTTTATTTATTTAAGAGCATATGCTGTAGAAATTTGTTTACAAAATTCAGTGTTACATTTTTATCTTCACTGTCCGAAGCTTTTGCCCCACGAAGTTGCTTGATCCGCTATATTTTTTACAGCCTTTTCACCAGTTTCAGCAACTTTGTAGACTTCATTGAGAGCTTTTAAAACAGACAGACAAGGGTAACTGTAGCACCAGTGCAAAATACCTTTCCCTTTCCCATGTGGCATGGGACAAGAGGCAAGACAGGGTTGGGGGACCTATCTGGGATTTCACTGTTGTGACATTATTGAGGTAAAGCATTACGGTACCTTTCTGACGAGCATCCTTTGCCTGTTCTACTGCTTGCTGCACAGTGTGCCCCACTGTGTTAACTGGAATTAGGAGAAAAACAAGTGTAAATTAAGCAGCCCTTACCCTTCCCCTGAACTCAGTAATCACAAGATGAAAAATGATAAGGATGGGCACTTTGTTCTAGTGGGAGCGAGTTATTGTTAGGAATTTGGCAGTAGTTCCCTACGTTACAGTGTGTCTTGGTACTGATGAGGATTATGGAAATGTCTGTGTCATGTGCAGTTTCAGGAAACAAACCCTAGTAGAGAATCAGGTGCAATGAAGCTTTCCTTTTAATGAACCTGGCTAAGATCCCCATGGAGCAGACTTGCACTGTTTGACTGGTAGAGATTCTCTCAGTGACTGCATGGAGCTTGGTTCTTGCAGCCTGAAAAGAGTGTGGTGTGAGGGCAGCACATAGAAGTTCAGTGTGCAGTCTAATACTTTGCTTGTAGCTAGATAAAATAATATTCTGTTAGAGACCAGATCAATTTTAAAGGCATGGAAATATTCAATAGAGTAGACTTACTGAGCCATGGTGAACAAGAGGAGGTATTGTCTTAAAGTGTAGGAACTGCAACCTACAAATTAGTGATTGATATTTGGGTGATCAAACACCAATAGCTGTTATCAGGGAAGTTCTGCTTATCAGTCTAGTAAAAGCTTGGTGCAAATGGCCTTCAGCTAGGCCTGTATTTGTTTTATTCTCCTTGGCTCCAAATACTGCCCTTGAGAAAAACATTGATGTATTCTGCACAACAGACACTGAAGCAGGGGCTGACTGAGCGAGCCAGATTTCTCATGGACTTGGCATGTGGGAGGAGTGCTGAGGTGAGCAAGGACACATAAATGGACTGGGAGTGTGTAAAGCTTCAAAGGTCTCCAGGCTTGAATCAAAAGGCTCTTCAACAGTAGTTGTTGCATTAAATGTTATGTTAGCCAGTGGCCTATTTCGCCTTGGGTTCGTAGGACACTTCCGAATGCTTGGAATATGTACCAATTGTCATCATGTATCATCTTTTTCTGCAGTTTCCTGATTGGTGATGATTTATATATGCCGCTCATAAGGTGTGGCTGAAGAAAATGCTTCCCATAGCAATCTTATGTCACAGCCAGGTTCATGGCTCCTTTCAGGAACTGTAGGGTAAGTACTGATATTAGGAACTTGCAAAGCCTAGTTGTGCCACTCTGCACTTAGCAATGTCTCGTGGGACTGCACCTTCGGGGAATGTAAAGACACAACAACAGTAGTTCAGAGATAAGGTAATTAATAGTTGCAGGACCACTAGTTGAACAGTCACATTTTAGTTAAAAAAGCAGCATAAAATCCTCCTTTGTTATCATTTGAATGGGTATTTAGAGAGTACCTCTATAAAAGTTCCAGGAGTTGGTATGGTACTGACAGTGATGCCGTGTGAGTTCAGCGTCACATGCTCTGTATTTACTGCCCTTCACCAAGGTACACACTGATGCTGCTATTTAAAAACTTAGCTCTTGGAGTCTGTTGACTCCTGAACACCAAGTTCAATCAGCTGAACATTGAGATTATTACTCAGTTTCTTCAAGATGACAAATAACCACTTCCAAAACATCAGGATCAGTGTTACAGCATAGAAAACAGTATGTTTTCTCAATGCTAAAGAAGCTAGGAATGTCAAAAATAAACTCTGCAAAATATGCATTTCTAGGGCTGCTGTATAGCAAAAGCAGAAAGAAATAAATCTTAATTTGAAAACAAAAATTGATGGTTACCCTCCAATTGCCCACATCCTGGTGTTTCTTTCATGCTTCAGGATAAAAGTAGTTGATTTAAGCATAAACACAAATTGTTTGGAGAAGAGAGCAGTGGGTGTGCAATTAGATATCTTTCATCTTCCTAGCAAGCTTGCACCAAGGATGAACAGTAAATAAGTAGCAGGCTTTCCACTTGCTTCCACTTCCAACCTGCAAGTGACATTCCTATGGCAGTTGAAGTCCTAGACAAAACATCTGGTTTCAAGAGTTTACCCAAATGTCAGGTAAAGGAATATAAAACAGTCTCCCATGCTCGTGTATTGTACTAAGCACAAACATTTCAGGAATGGCACCAGTGCCGACCTCGGAGTTAAAGCTTCAGTAATGATAACTCATGTCAGTGGCACATGATTTAAATCTGGGGCTGATTCTTCAAGCCTCTCTGCAGAAGTAACTTGGACTGAGGTGCCCCAAGCCCCTGCTGCTGCAGTTGTGGCCTTGGTGGTATGAGTGGCTGCAGTGCTGGTGGTGCTGGAGCAGAGCACAGCTGGTGAATTTGTGCAGTGCTGAACAGATCAAAGACATCAGAGCTTCAGGAAACTAATCCACTGCACTCCAAAAAACCCCAATGTTTGTCGTAGCTGTTCATGTTAGGAAACAAAACCCTAAATAAGCATTCTTGCCTTCAATTCTCAATTTTCTGCTGCCCTCTCTTCAGTGCATCATCTGGACACCCAACACAGTAAAAGCTGGAGTGGGGAAAGTTTGGAGAAGCGAGTAGTTAATACTGCCATTCAATCACTGCAGCGCTAGAATCCTTGGACACATTGACCACCCCCTTGAGGACGGCATCTATACAGTTCATGCCTAAGAGATAGATTTGCTCCCAGCTGCAGGGATGGGAGCCAGGCACATACTTTAATCCCCAGGGCACAGGAGAAGGGAAAGTAGGGATGTGTATTTACCTGCTGACTGTGCAGCACTTTCAGCTTGTTGCGTGGCTTCCTCAGCAAGCTTCTTTCCAATCCCAAACATGGCTGTGCTCAGTCCTCTCTCCACACAGAGATGGGTGAGTGAATCCCCAAAGTTGGTTCTGTTACGTTTGGCAAAGTGCAGCTTTTTATAGACAAAGCAGGACTCCTCCCAGTAGTTGCAGGGCAAATGCAAACTGGATCAGAGAAAAGCCATGAGCCCTTGTTGGATGATTAATATACAAGGCATAAAAGGGTGAAGAGGCATTAGTATTTATTGTTTTCCTCCCTGGAGAGAAGGCATGGATTAATTGGCAGAGTTTTTTCCATAGCCCAGTAATGGAACCTTTTTTCTCTCTTGAGAACCTGGCAGAAAAAAAATGTGTTGCAAAATGGCTGGCGAATTGCTTAAATCAACTGCGGCATTTCAAAACCTTACATAGAAAAGCATCCAGCCTCAGATGATTCTTGTCCACATTTTTGTTCTCCCCAGTGGGACTTAAAGTTCATGGCTATTAAAAAGGGAGGAGCTAACCCTGCTTTTTAAAATGACTGATGAAATCTTTGTTGTGTTAGACAAAGCTAATAATTTTGTGGTGTGTCATAATTAATGTTTTAACCCCTTGTTTCCAATGCCTGGCTTAGGAGAGTGAAGAGAAAGTTTGTGTCCTCCCAGGGGCATGAGGCAAGGGCTGGTGGGTGCTGCCCTTGCCTCCCCATAGCAGGAGCCAAGCAGCACTGTGGTGCGATGCTAGGCCTGCCCTGAGCAACAAAAGCTGAGCTGCCACTGTGTTCCCTGAGCTGGAGCCGTTGGAGTGGGATACAGCACAGGGCAAGCCCACGTGCAGCACCGTGGGATGGAAGGGGGCAGGACACCAAGCGTGCAGCCCCCATGCCATCCGAGTTCCTCTCGCAGGACACCTGTATGCCATGTCTCAGCTAGGGGATACTCTCACACCAAAGGAATGGGCTTTGTTTCCTGGGATCATCTACTTTATAGCAGAACTACTTTTGTGTCCTTTCACATCATGAGCTTTCACTCTGTTGATCAAGTTGCTGAAAAGGGTGGAGGGAAAAGTGTAACCTACCTCAGAATATGGGGTTTATTTATTAAAATGATTTTCTGCCTACGCTTACAGCCACTGCAGGCTCTAGGAACACCTCTCCTCATCTTAGGCATGTCACTTTATGAACAGCCGTTCCTCTACAATGTCCTTTCCAGCATTATGACAAAAGTTGTCCTTGCCTGGGGCTGTGTGGTTGGAACTGGATGATCCCTTCCAACCTAAACCATTCTGTGATTCTGTTTTCTTTCAACCATTGCAGTTTCTTACTGACCTTGAAGTACTTAGTGCCATTTAAATATGATATGAATGGTTTTCTGGGGGTGTGGAAGAGCTCCTCTGAATTATTTTATCTTCTGGCAGCAGGGAACTGACTACTTACCATATCTGAAAGCAAATTCTACCTGCAAACGCTCACAAAAAAAGCAGGAGAATAACAATTTTCATTTCAAATTAACGTCTTCCTTGACGTCAAGTCTAGGGGTGTTGATAAAGTTCAGAACTGACCTATGATGCAGAAAAAAACCTGAGTTATCTGAAATATTTCAGACCAGCATTTGAACCATGGAAATTTATTGCACAGCAGCTAAGTGGTAAAATGCTCCCATTGTTCCCTGTATCATCCTCAATTACCCACAGCTGACCTTGCTTGCAGGAAACAGCAATTTCCTAGGCCTGCTCTGCTGCTGCTCCAGTTACTGACAGGGATAGATGTGTGAAGGCAGCAAGACTCAGAGTCAGCGATACGATGGTTTATTTGGCAAGGTGACTGTTTACTTTGCAAAGAGGCAAAGGATGGATGCGAAGGATGTTTCTTCTCTCCCACTGCAAATATAGCTCTTATTTTTCAAGAGCCATATCATCAGCAGCTCATGAGCAACTCCGTGAGAGCTCCAGTATAGCTCCAGCACCGATACTTTGTCTTACTGATGAAAGTGAGTGTAGAAATACAATTACAGGCTCAATCCTAATTATATTACACCAACCTGCTGCAGGTACAGTTTGAAATGTAACAGCAGAGACAGTACATGTCATTGCAACACTTCACACAAAGGTGAAGGTGATGTTTGCCTCACGGGAGTAAAATCAAAAAGACAACAGTTTTTGACTATAAAAAGGACTTATTTTTTGTTACTATGCGGAGACTAAAATCATAGAAAACCAGTGAAGAGGAAGAGTTCTCCACAGGCACTAGGATTTTCATTGTATATGCATTTAAACTGACATTAAATTGCACTCAGTGCCATTGCTGTTGCCCTCTGCCATCGCAGCAGCACATGGCTCAGTCACTGCCTTTCCAAACCTGCCACAAGCACAGGTGGTGCAGGAGGTAGCCCTGTGGCTTTCCGTTTCATCAGCTGCCCTTCAGCTTCTACCGTCCCTCAGCCACCCCAGCACAGTGACACGACTCAGTGAACTGTTAGCACACTGCGGCTAACAAGAGCAGGGCCTCAGCTCCCTCACCAGGCTCATCTCCGTGCCCCAAGCTGACCCTGTGCCCAGGACTGCCGCTCAGATCGAGCAATGCTGGAAACATGCATTAAGCCTTACAAGGTGCAAGCTGGAACACATCCTAAGCTCAGCCAGATCAGGCAAACAGAGGCCTGGAGAGCAGAGACAAAACCTAGCATCCTCTGCCAGAAGGCCAGCAGCATCCCGGCTTGGATCAGAAATGGTGTGGCAGGTAGGGATGGGATTGTCTCCCTGTACCCAGTGCTGGTGAGGCTGCACCTCAAATCCTGGATTCAATTTTGGTCCTCTCAGTACAAGAAAGACATTGAGGAGCTGGAGTGTGTCCATGGAAGGGGAGTGAAGATCAGGAAGGGTTTGGAGAACAAGCCTTATGAGGAGCAGCTGATAGAACTGAGATTGTTTACCCCGGAGAAGAGGAAGCTGAGGGGAGACCTTATCGCTCTTCACAACTACCTGAAAAGAGGTTGTAGCAAGGTGGGTGCTGGTCTCTTGTAACAAGTGATAGGACAAGAGGAAATTTATGAGCAATTAATTGTTTCCTGTGAGGGTGCTGAGGCACTGGCACAGGTTGCCTAGGGAAGTCGTGGCTGCCCCATCCCTGGAGGTGCTCAAGGCCAGGTTGGACAAGTTTTCGAGCAACCTGATCCAGCAGGAGGTGTCCCTGCCCATGGCAGGAGCTGTGGAAGCAGATGATCTTTAAGATCCCTTCTGTTTTGCAGAATCAAACTGTATAGCTCTGTTAAGGGCTATAAAGCAGGTATGAGTTTATACGCCGGCGGGTGCGAGGGAGTAATCCTCCTAACTCGCACACCAAACAGTCTAACAAGCAGATAGATATAGTATGAAGACATGCCTATTCATAAGTGCCTATTACATATTCATGACCTTCCCCGTTCCTTATTATAATTAGATTCGAGAAACTTCTTCTATACTTGCGCAGGCGCGATGTTGTGGTCTGGGACTCAGGGCTGAAGTCATCTTCATCTTCCTCATGAACTGTCCCCTGAATTCAAACTGCGCAGGCGCAGTCTCATCCTGGTCAAGCTGAGCTGTTTGCTGCATTCCAGCTTCAGTCTTATCAACATCCAAGGTCTTCAAGGCCTTTGCTAGCAGACTGCGTATTTCAGTAGTCTAAGCTGTTTAAGTTTACTTAACATTTCTGCAGTTTCTCTAACTAGTGTTTATGCCCGCACATCACTTCTGACCCAAACCATTCTGTGACATGATTCAATGGTAAGACATCACCTGTGATTGGAATAAGGGAAATAAAACCCGCACGTCTTGATTCAAGGCTGTATTCTCCAGGCAGGAACAACAGGTCATGCAAGGACATAACAGGGTTTACTAGCAAAAAAATCCCCTACAACTGCTAATTTGGTTGATTGGTTGGTTTTGGTAATACGAACTAAGGAATGGTTTGCAGAGAAAAAAATGTTTGGCTGGAGAGTAGTGTATGGACCACTATGACCCACAAATGCAGTACCTCATCTAAAATGCCCAGCTGAAAGAGCTCATTCTCTGAAGATTTCACCATCGAGGAGGTAACCATGGAAAGTACAAAATAATTAAGTACTGTTGAAGGTTGCCAAGTAACTGAGAGTGCAGTAATCTAATGCTTTTTCTGTGAGCTTGTACTTGAGTAAATATTTAGGCTTTTAAAGCCTTAAACAACAGAGGACATTGCATTGGGGTACTGTGCAGAGCCCTGGACTATGTTTACTCACAGATGGTCTATTGCTTATAGGGTCCTCTAGAGCCTTTCCAGTTCTTGCAGTCCTGCAGGTTGCAGTGGTCTCTGAGTTCAGCAGTGAGTCGGCTAATCCTAGGACTGCATTCGCAAAGATTGATGCATGCACAACTTCTGCAAACCCTGGTCAACCACGGCTGTTGGCCAACAGGTGCAAGTCAGCAGTATCTCAAGTTCTCCTGGATTGCTCTATTTCATTAAATCCAGATGCTTTTGGTTGTTATTTGGTTTTCTTTTGTAAGGCCTAGATTAGGTTTTTACTGAAATCAGTAAGGCTTCAAAACAGGAGAAAAAAACATAATAAAAGGAAATATTGCCTAGCAGTAAAAAACCCAAAGGCTAAGGGAAGAGAACGTACTGTGCCTTCTGTTGACAGAGACAGCACTAAGTGGACAGCCTGTCTTGCAGCAGGGGTCTCCAATTGCCCAGAAAGTGGTAATCTAAAATCAATATTTTCATGTCCTAAGTGTGAAGATAGCCACTTCCATCTCTGACAGTGGCTGCATCCCTGAACACCACTGCCTCCAAGAGCTGTTAGCTGCCACGTGGTGTGTTGGGGCTGCCATGCAGAGGCTGCAGGTCGAGCATGATTGAAGAGATGCACTGAGCATGCTGTGGAGCCATCTCACATGTCAGTGCTACCAGCTGGTTTCACTGTTAGCGTTGCAAGTGTGCATTAGGGTGAAGTGTTCCATTTTTTTTCCCCAGGAGTTTTAACAGATATATTGTGGGTAACAGGAAAGTGTTAGTGTAAGGTCCTGCACCTGGGTCGGGGCAATCACAAGCACAGATACAGGCTGGATGGAGAATGGATTGAGAGCAGCCCTGCAGAGAAGGACTTGGGGGTGCTGGTGGATGAGAAGCTCAACATGAGTTGGCAATGTGCACTCACAACCCAGAAAGCCAACTGTATCCTGGGCTATATCCAAAGAAGTGTGACCAGCAGATCAAGGGAGGAGATTCTTCCCCTCAACTCCACTCTTCTGAAACCTCACCTGGAGTGCTGTGTCCATTTCTGGAGTCCTTAGCACAGGAAGGATGTGGATTTATTAGAATGACTCCAGGGGAGGCCACAAAAATTATCAGAGGGCTGATGCACCTCCTGTACAAGGACAGGCTGAGAGAGTTGGGCTTCTTCAGCGTAGAGGAGAGAAGACTCCAGGTAGGACTTCTAGCAGCCTTCCAGTACTTAAAGGAGACCTATAGGAAACCTGGACAGGGTCCCTTTATCAGGGAGCATAGGGATAGGACTAGAGGCAATGGTTTTAAGCAGATTAGATATTAGGAAGATTTTTTTTCCTCTCAGGGTGGTGAGGCACTGGCACAGGTTGCCCAGAGAAGTCATGGCTTCCCCATCCCTGGAGACATTCAAGGCCAGGTTGGATGGGGCAGTTTGATCCAGTGGGAGGTGTCTCTGCCCATGGCTTGGGGTTGGAACTGGATGTTCTTTAAGGTCTTTTCCAAGTCAAACCATTCTATGACTCTGTGATTCTAAATCTAGACTGGCAACAGGCATAGGAGAGAAAAGAGAAGGGGAGGACATCACAGCTCCCACTCACTCACAGAGACCATGGGGCTCCTCTGCATTGTGGGGCTGTTGGTTTCCATGTCCATCTGCCAACTGTGAAATGATTCAGTACTTACCTATTTTACAGGATGGGCACTGATGGACTTGGAATCAAAAAGCAAAAGATTTGCAAAACATTGTTTGACCCTTCACTGAAAGCCCAATGAAGCAAGAAGAATACGTAACACAGTGATACATTTCTAGGTGCTTTAAATCGTACAGTACCTTTTATTTATCTTAATCTGAAACCACAGCAAATGGAAAGAAGCAAACAACTGTCATAAAATAGAATCTCAGCTTAATTTTTGATTACTGGAAGGAAATTCAGTTTTATCACACAAAAGTTCTGGTGTCACAGAGCATGAAAGGTTTCACTGATTTTGTAAATACACTCAGCAAGTGTGGCAGTAATCATTGTGCTGTTGTAAGAGCAGGGCAATAGCATTGCTGAAGCCTTATGAGCCATGTTAAAGATTGCCAACAGATGTTAAAAGATGTGATAAAAGATGTTGTTTTTTCCTACATGAAGGAGGAGGGGGGCCTTTTACCTTAGAATTATGTATTTAGAGAGAGAGGAATCACCCAGATCTCAAAGAGCTTTCATTTTTCTACACAAAGGAGTAGGGAATTGCAGACCAAAGAGAGATTTTCACATGCAATACCATTCACTTAAATTAGCATCATTTCTTAAATCCACATTTTTTCCCAAGGCCAGACACTGCTTCTGCAGCTTGTCCAGTTGCTTTTTCTACCCCATCTTGTACTGTCTTGGAAGCTTTGTCAATAGCTGTAAGAGAAGGAAAAATATAAACAAAAAGCTTGAATAATGCAACGTGGTTTAATACTATGATAGAAGGGGCAAGTGTCTCTCTTCTCTGAGATCTTGGCTCTGTTTTGGTAATTTTGCTGCCTCCTCATCTAACGTTAACTATGCAAGCCCTGCCTTCTCATCACATCACAGAGCTACAGAGAATATCTGCTCTAAGGAAATATTACCACTGCATTTTGGCTTTCATTAAACATTTTAGACCCTGAAGTTGCTAATTCTCCCTTCATTTTAAGAAATTTAGTAAATTAAGTAGTAACTGAGCTTGGTTTTTAGTTTAATTTGTTCCAAAACCCCAGAAACAAGACACCAATGTTTTCCTGATGGCACCTTTCCAGCTGTGGGATCATTGTTGTTTGACCCTGGTTGCTGTCTCAGAAACTCTGGGGCTAGTGTGGAGCCAGACCTGGGCAGATCCCTGCCCTCTGGGTTGGGGAAGCAGGGTTATTTAATCTTTAGGGGGCTAAGTTTTTTCTGTGTTGTTTGCATGAGTTTCTATAAAGGAAACCAAAACGGGTTGCAACTGGATGATCTTTAAGACCCCTTCCAACCCAACCTGAACCAGTCTATGATTCTCTGAAAATCTTAGTGTCTTGCATGGGACCTAGTGGTCAGGGGGTGGAGGAGTAGTGTCGTGTGTCTGCCAGTAAACATATAGAGCTACTAAGGAACAGATCCTGATATCCTGTGCCATTAGATTTACAAAAGGCCAAAAATGTCACAGAAACCAATGGATTTTGGATTGAGAGCACCTGTGGGGCAGGGGGAAATGAGCATAGCCCACTGATGGCTTGTGCTGAGCTGCTCCATCTCTTACTTCTTGATTTCTATGTTATTTCTCCTACCTTTCTGGCTTGCCTCTGTAAACTGGTTGACTGCATCCTGAGTAGCCTGTCCAAATGCATTTGCTGTAATGAAGGACAAAAAAAAGTTTAAAAAAAAATCATTTCCAGCTATTCACATTTATGCTTATAGGAATTCCCTACGTCATCTGGCTTTTCTGCATGTCTGTGGAGGGTTTTGCCCCTGGTATGGGGCAGGCAGAGGCTCTGCACTTTTCTTATTCATAGAATAAGGTTGGAAAAGACCCATCAGATCATCGAGTCCAACCATTCCTATCAATCACTAAACTATGCCCCTCAGCACCTCGTCTACCTGTCCCTTAAACACCTCCCTGGGCAGCCCCTGCCCGTGCCCAATGACTCTTTCTGTGAAAAAATTTTTCCTAATGTTCAGCCTGAACCTCCCCTGGCAGATCTTGAGACACACTGTTGCCAGAACAGTTTGCTATGAGATGAGTGTTCACGTATGTTCAGCTAAGGAAATGGATGACAGATAAAATGATTAAATAAGGTGATAACGGAGCAAAGATATGTAGTGATTTGGAAAGATGACTTTTAGCTGCAAGGTGCTTATTTTACACTACACTTTATTCTGCTTGGAGAAGCTTGGCTGTCTAGCATAATTTTTTTTTTTTTTGTGGGCCATTTGGGAATAGTACCCTTTCCAAAAATTGAAGCTGATGCATTAAACAGAGAAGGAGAGATTTTTACAAATAAGATATAAATAGAAGAAGAAGGGGACCAGAAGCTAGAAACGTAACAGATCAACTGCAGAATATAAAGAAACCTAACAGATCAACTCCAGAATATAAAGCATTAAACAAGTGAGATGTTATGTAAAATATAAGATGTCTGATAGTTTATGAAAGAGCGAGAGCCATCCTATGTCTTCTGCTAAAAGAAAAGGTGACCCCTCATTGGCATGAATATATTCAGGGTATATAAACTACTATATAAATCATTTTGTTCTTCAGAAAGGGGTTCCATCATGTTTCTGTGTCTAATACACATTCATTCCTAGGCCTCTATGAACTTTACCTCCAAAGAAATCAATGGCGTTGCTCAAATATTTTAACTATACAACAAAGTTTTTTCTGGATCTCATCAGGACTGTATCCGATACAAATTATACCCTGCTAGAAACAAGCTGCACACAAAAGCTGTAAGGAAGATACTGTAAAATGTTTAGTGATTGATAGGAATGGTTGGACTAAATGATCCAGTGGGTCCTTTCCAACCCAGTGATTCTATGATTCTAAAATGCTTGCATAAACTGAACACATATTGCAATTTTTCATTTAAACAAAAAGCTATTTCTAATACGCAGCGCTAATAACACAGTGCTTGGTTCTCCAACAGGGGCACAGCTATGGCAGAAATGAATATACAGTTTCTGGTTTTTTAAAACCCTGTAAAGTCTGGTAATCACTTCTGGAGAAGAATACAACAGAGACATACTTGTACTACTTATTACAAACAGTTCATTGCAGTCAATATAGTTGTTACCAGAAGGTGCTGATAATCAGGCCAAGTAGCAAACATTAATCCAACTTTAACTCCCAACTTCTTAAAAGGAGAACAGTTTAAAAGCCACTGCAGAGCATGAGAAAAGGCCACCATGAACAGTGTCAATGCTGGATACAGAAGTGTCATTACTACCAAAAAAGGCTCCGGTGCTCCAAACCTAACCAAGTTTACAGATCTGTTTGGAGTGTGACAAAGGCTGCTCAGAAGCTGCTGAAGGACCTGAGACAGTTGCCCATGCTGAGCTGACAGCTGTGGCCAGCCTGGGACCTTCTCTGGGTGATGGCCAGCATTTGGAACCAAAAGGAAAGGAAAAATTGTGTCCTGTCTGCACCGAGGAAGATAATAGTAGAACTTCAGACAGTGGTTTCTGTAAGCAAAAGCAGTGGCTAAGCCAGCTCCCCCCCAAATATACAATGATATTTGATCTTTCTTACCAGCATCTTTTGCTGCACCTTCAGCCTGTGCCTTCAGTCCCTGGAAGTTTTTAGCCGACATTGTGGCTTCTGATACCTGTTAACACTCCTCTGCTTCAATAAAACCAAGCGTCTGGCGGTGTACAGCACATTGTGAGAGGTGTCCTGACCTGTCCTGGCTTTATACACGTGCCAAGCACCCTGCTGATGCTTTTGGGGGTGATTGGTACAATGGGTGGAGCTTCAATGTGAGAGATAAGAGCTGAAAATACACACAGAAAAGCCGTTTATCTACCCTCCCCAATGGAAGGGCGTGCCCAGGTAGAGATTTCTGCTTCGTTGCACTGTCTTTGTTTATAAGTTTGGGTTTTTTTTTCAAAACCATGAAAAAACCTGTTCCACCAACATGAGCAGATTAAAAAACATCAAACTGAGTTTTGTAGAGTGCTGGAAAACTACTGAAATGGCAGTTCCTGGTCATGGCCAACTTTCATCCTCGCTGGGCTGGCTTCTTTCTCTTTCCTTCGTTCTCTTAGCTGAACCTCCTGAGAACAGAAACCAGCCCAAACTACATTCAGTTTTCAGCATTTTTTAATCACCATCCCTTTTTCTTGTCAGGTAGGATGCTGTTAGGTGGTGACAGTTATCATTTACATCTATTTTTATGAGAAACTGCAAACCTGTCATCTTTCCAGCTGTCTGCCCAAATGAGAATGCAAAGGCAGAGCATCACCAAGAGATTTGTCTGGGTTAAGCAGGTAACAAGTAACAGCACTAGCAGTTCTCAGAGGAAGAGAAAAAAGAAGCCAAATCAGCAAACCCAACTTTTACAAGTGTGGCTTTGTATTATGGATTTTGTTAGTACAGAAATAATGTTTAAAATAATTTCCTTACCTAACATCAATAGATTAATAAGATTCTGGCTTTAACCTCTGGCTTTTCATAGATTTCTACTAGCTTTTAGACTTTATGTTTTTTTCCACCAATCCCCACTACAAAGACACTTTGTACAGATAAAGTGTTGGTGGAGTTGGGGGTCAAAGATCTCACAGGCTTTGTGGGGCTCAGATTCCTTATCACCATTTTCCAGATCACAAATCACCTCAGTTCAGATGTCCATACCCACATCCATCTCTTTGAGGAAAGCTATTTTTGTTGAGAAATGGGCGCAAGAACAAGATGCCGCAGATGAACTAGGGTGGGAAGTGACAGTGTTCATAAATTTAGCACTTCATTAGTACCCAAGCAAGGAAGAGCAGCCGAAAACAAGGTTCAATGCGTTCCTCCACCACTCCTATTCAGCCTGTCATTTCAGAGAGCTCTTTTCAGCTTTCTGCACAGCTGGCACCACACACTTATTTTTTCAAACAGTAATTCTTTTTCTCCTTCGGCAGGTCAATTAGCACTTTAATTATATATTCTCATCAGGTATCTTTTTCAATTCCTTGCTGATTTATTTCTTGGAATGCTTTTCTTATTTGGATAAACTCAGATAAAAGACACTCAGTACTGTGGGGCTCTGGCATTTTTTGGGCAAAACCAGTAACATGGACATACTTATCTTTCCTGCTCAGACCTGAGAACCTAGCAACAACAAACCCATAACAAACAGGCATATTTCAGCCATGCTCTTTAGCCAGATTGCTTCTGCTTCGGTTAACTTTGTACAGTTTGTGAGAGCGAGGAAGAGCCCCTCCAGCCCCAACCAGGTACCTTGTCACCACTTGAGAAAGGATGTGTCGAAGCTCCAGCAGCAAATACCTTTCAGTTGCCCTCCCAAGTACTTTCTGTTGCTGGACTCTGCTCAAGGACCCTGCTGGTGCTGTCTGGGGAGGTCTGAAAGGGAAAGGAGGAGATTGGGAGAACATTTAAAACCAATGAGCAGTTACATTGAGTATTAAACATCCATCACCTTATAGCAATATTTTAAAGACCCCTTAGCAGTTCAGGTGAATATTGATCTTTAATTCTGCTGTGACAGCCACCTGGATTACGCCAGCTCCAACTATTTTTCTTTCAAGTGGAAATCTTTGTTCAGCACTTTGCACTCATGAGTGATGTCTGATCTGTGCCACTGCTTGCTTTTCTTCCTGCTCAGAGCAGTTGCATGAATTAGTGAGTTAAAACCTGTACCTATGTCAGCATAGCAACAGGACTTCTCATCTAACATAATCTTATCCTCATTATTATCATTATCCTGACTCTAAGCAAAATAAAAGCAAAGAAAGCAAATTACACTTGCCTGGAAAATTGATACGGTGTGGTCATTACAATGAATTACAGAGCAGAAAGAAAAACGACCTTTGGTATAGTACATATTTTGCTCTGTGCACCAAGTGGCTCACAGAGTCAAAAATCCACATCAGAAAATTAATTAAATGTATTGCATCATCTTTATTCACTTTTTTAACAATATGTTTTTAAAGTTAAGATGAAGTGTTTGGGATGGATGTAAGATAGAAGACATTAGAGTGCACACATATAAAAAGGGTGATTGACCCAAGAAATACAAGAACTTGAATTTCATCTGCTCAGAAAATTACAGCAAATTTATCTCTGAGTTTTCATTTTGTTCTGTTATGAATATTGAGAATGCCAGTGGAGATTTGCGTGACTTTTGAATTGTGTAAAATTTCTCAAAAGAATGCAATCTTCCCTCAGCCTTCTCAGAGAATAATGTCACAACAGAACTGAGACAGACTATTTAATGAGGAGTAAAAGCAAAATAATAGGTTCTTTCTAATAATAGATCAATGAACTAAGCTAAATAATCATATGATTAAAAATTAATTCCAGTCCCGGTCCAAGATATAGGTCATCCGACTTACATTTCACTGTGCGTACATCCCAACACCAGGTGTAAGTATGTGCACAGGCATTCCTGGTGGGCTTCCATGGATCTCTTACAAGTGTTGTGAGAAGTGTCTGAGCTCATGATGAGCTGGATGGCTGGACGCTAGCCACCTGGTCACTGCGGAGCGGTCACTTGGGCACTGGCCTTTCCCACAACTTCAGCTGGAGTTCAAAACAATTGTCACTTCTCAGAGCCACCAGTGGATATGTTTTCATGGAATTCAGCTTTCAAATGTGCAGTCTTCTGAAATGCCATGTCTCCAGACTAGTAGGACTTAAGCTATATTGAACATCTAGATGAAAAAAAATCAGCTTTTTCAATAATAGTTTCATGTGAGTCCCAGTCTTTGCTTTGACTCTTGTGTGCTTTTCCATAGTCCATCATTATCACATCAGAGAACACCTAACCAGCACTTGATGGACACTGCCAGCAAGTATTGTGGGATTTTACTATTATCAGTTCTCAGGTCTGTTGTCTCGTGACAAGAAAACAAGGGGGGGGGGTCAGGATATTATAAAGAATTTTGAAAGTGAAATGTCAAAACCTGTGACCTCCTCATCTCTCAGTTTCTCCACAGCATTGATCCAAGGTTCCAGCCCTGAATCTACAGTTTAAACGCCTGCTCCTCCCACGCATTTACCTCTTTTTGAATGGGTTTCCAGGCCTTTAATTGCATTGTTCAGTGTGCCCTAAGGTCAACACAAACTGCGTATGGGTGGAAGGTTAGTTTGGGCTTTTGCTCCATTCTTGGTATCCGATGAGGCTGCAAAGAGCTATCCTGGTTAATTCCAGCTGGGGTAGGTAACATGGTGTGCAAGCAGAGCTACATGCCAAGGTGTCCCTGAGATCTCAGGCCATTTCAAAAGTTACTCCTCCAGGCAATGCTGGGGCACATACCTGACACTGCTTGGGCACAACAGAGACACGGGAAGCGTTGTCACCTCCATCAGGGAACTTGTCTCACTGTTGCATTGCTGTGCCCGGTTCCTTGGGCTTTTTATCCATATTCTTCTCCTTCTCAGCCTATTAGACAACCAGTTACTTGTGTTTGGGGGGAAAGAAACCCAGACCTGAATCTTGGACTGCTAGGAGGCCTCTATGATGCACAGCCCTGGAGATAATTGGCAACTCCAAACATGCAGCCGAACTAGTTGTGAGTTAAATGCAAAGCACAGCAGGGAAATTAGAAATAGTTCTGGTTTCCTTTCACCCCTCATCTATGGCAACTTTGGCCACCCTCTCACATATCAGTAACAGAACCCTTCTCTTTTTATTACCTGATGAAGGCAAGAAGTAATTGATCAGAGATAGAGCTTACGTTTTACACATGAAAATGGGCAAAACAAGTTAATTAAATGGGAAGGTGTTGACATTTATTTAGGTTTTCTTCAATTATAATTCTACCATTTAGAATAGGTAGAATTTATAGGTAAGTATGGTTTCCACCAGCAAGTTAGATGCGATGATTTGTCAGGGCTGAAGAGTTTTAAATATATCATTCCTGAAGTTAACACATTAACAAAGTGTGCAGCGTTCAACATCTGCAGCTGCTAAGAGCCTGATATTAGTGTGGAAGAAATATGATGTTTACATCAAGAAATGTAATTCTTTTAAGTAATAGAATTGATTGGCCATAAAAAGATATAATTATCATAACTCATACATTAGTCATTTGAAAGTTTAAACTAAAGCTGTTCTAATTAAGATAAATTAGCCCTTCTGTTCAAGTATTCAAATATATTTCTGGGAGAAAATATGCCTAACTCACTCTTTTTTACACAGGTGACAGCTTTCTCCAGAAATCATTAGTCAGCTCTGCTTCAAAGCATGAAATCAAAATAAGGCCAGTACATATGGATTTCTTTACCTTCTCATTTCTAAATCTTCAGCCAATGTGTAGGTGAAGCATCCAGTTTCTGCTGCCTTGTGGAGCACTGAGGACTAAAATGATGCTTAAATGGAATCACATAGAAATGTTTAAGTAGGAAGGGACCTTAAAGATCATCTGCTTCCAACCACCCTGCCATGGGCAGGCACACCTCCCACTGGATGTCTGACCCATCCAACCTGACCTTGAACACCTCCAGGGATGGGGAATCCATTACTTCTCTGGGCAAGCTGTTCCAATGTCTCCCCATCCTTACAGTAAAAATGTCTTCCTAATGTCTAATCTAAATCTTCCCTCTTTTGGCTTGAAACCGTTCCCCCTTGTCCTATCCTGGCGCTCCCTGATACAGAGCCCCTCCCAGCAATCCTGTAGGCAATACTGGAATTGTTGTAGAGTCACATGATATCCTGCAGCTTCAATATAGGCAAAGATTTTTTTTTAAAAAAAAGTCTTGTCTTTCAATTAAAAGGGGAAAAGAGGAAAAAGCATTGACTACTGCCTTAAAATCTGGCACCGGGCTAAGGAAAGAAATAGCTGGAGTCCTATTCCATGAGTGCCTAGAAAAGCTGAAGACATGAACTGGGATGTGAAACAAGGATAAGGTGAACAGGAGAACTTTGTATATTTTTCTGGACACTCAGAGAGGAAGGAATGCCTTGGCTCTACCCTTCTGTGCTGTCCACCCCACCTGTGGTTCAGGGAGAGAAAAGGTGGAGAAGAAGAGTTACCGAGGCTGCTTCGCTCCCACACTGGGATCCATGCAAAAAGAAAAGAACAATGCCAAAGCTTGACAGAAGAACATTATGGGCTAACAGAGCTGTGCAAAGTGGTATAGGCAGGGTGTTGTGTGATATTTAGAAAGTTCAGGTTTAATCTGTATTTTTTCTGATATGCTAGTAACTGTATGGAGTGTCTTCATGTGGTTCGGGAGGGTTTCATTACATTTACAAATCACTTACTTGACAACAGAGAAAAAAGTGTCCAAGTAATGAAAATGTGTGATTGTATCTATTTTATGGAAAGCAGCATTAAAAAATAGCCCTTCAGTTTTTAATCAAGTGCTCATTGAGTTCAGTCTTAGGACACACATTATGCAGACATGAAAACAGGACTTCAAGATTAAGTGGAATTTTAAGTAAGTGGTGTATTATTACCTGATTTGCATTTAAATTAGTTGAATGCATATATAGATAGTCTGGAAACAGCCACTGCTTTCTCTTCTGCATCCCAGACAAACATCTTCAAAAAAATCAGGCCCTGCATGCCCTTTAGACCTTTACTAAACCATAATTAGGGGATACTCTCGAAGGCTAGGAACTGTAGCAGAACAAATCATTTAATAAAGCTTAACTACAGTTTTACATAGTAAGTAAGTTTTGCTGTTACAAGGGTTAAAAAATAAATGTCTTCCCGCATTTTCTGGTTATTTGTGTGACAAAGATGAGGCAACCTTTGGCAGCAGCTCGTGGGATCATAGAAGTCGGAGAGTGAGCACCTGGAGTCATTCCCCTGGGGGTGGATGCTGGCCCTGCTGCTTCTGGCACCGAGTACTGTCTGGTCACAGTGGGATTAAATTAACAGCTTCTATGAGAGGTATCACACATACAAAGCCTCCTTAAATAAATCACAGGGTGAGATGTGTAAAAGAAGCTCTTGATCACCCAGACCATGAATGGCCAGCAAAAAATTATTTTGCTGGAGTTTGCCTTGTAGATTTTTTCATGGGGCAGAAGGATTCCCAGCATCTCCCTTGCAAAAGCACCTTGTCCCAAGGATGTTTGATTAATTTCCTTCGTCCTTCCATTTTTCAGTTTCCTTCCAACATCTCTCCCTAAGTTTGTCTGAATTCTCCTTAAAAGTCCATCCTTCTTTTCCATGCAGTGAACCAAACAAATAAGGTTTGATTGAATAATTAATAAATTATCTTTTGGCTTTTTAATGACAGATCCTTCTACTTCAGGAGAGGCAACTGTTCCCTGCTCTTACCTCTGACAAACATTGCACAGACTGGCACCTCTGCTCTCCCTGGCCAGGCAGCAGCTGGTCTGGGAGAGGAAACCCTGAGTTATTGCACAGGCAGAGCTCCCACTCTCTGACACCGGATACTCACATGGGAAAAAGTCACATCTCCTCATCTCTTCTTTAAAGCTGTGATTGCCTTGTGCAAGATGTATAGAGACTTTTGCAAGCTGTGATCACCACAGTGCTGGACCAGACCTGCCTAGGGGCTACAGCAGGGATGTGCTGAACCCCTATCCAGCCTGGTTGTGAAATAGTGCTCAGGGGCGTAAGATGCAGGTAAGCACTGAGGCAGAGTTTTAAGAAATACTTAGACATTTTCAGTGCCCATAGCAGCATTTAGGCTCACAGTTTTAGATATAGGTGTGTAGGTACCAACTAAATCCTTCCCACAGGGAAGAAGATGCTGCACAGCCTATCGATATGGTGTGCTGCAAGCCTATCTCCCAAGCAGCTACGTAGCTCAGTGCTGCAGAGTGGCCTGTCTGCAATCTTTGCTCCACAGTTATAATTTTACCCTGGTTTAAGACCTTTTGAATCAGGGGAGAAGCCTGCTTGAGGGAACAGGCATTCAGGGAGCAGCTTGCTCCTTGCCTTGAGCTACAGCCTGGTCCAGCCAATACCTGCCCTTGCCTCCTACATGTGCTGGAGGGAGGGAGGGGACTCAACTCCCCATGGCTGGTAGAATATCACTTTTTGTATCTCCACAAAGCAAGGCTTTGAGCAAAGGGACTTTTCCTTGTCTCTCTCCAGTGAGCACTAAGAACAGGCTCCAACCTCCTGCTGCTGGGCATGAATATCACGGACTTTTACGCCTTCTTACCTTGGCCTCAACTCTAGTTATTCCATTTAATTGGCAAGTTCTGAAGATGTTTTGTAGGACATCAGAAAAGACTGTGCATATATCAGATATAAATTCTTTTAAGGGGTGTCATTATCTCTGCTAGAGCTTTTTTGTTCCCTTTCCTTGCCAGGATCAAACATTCACTCAGATGGAAATCCTGTGGTCTCTGCAAGGCAAAGCTTTATGTGTATTGTTAATGTGTGAGGGAGGCTGGTATCTCATTTTTTGATCCTTCCACACTACAGCAAGTCCCTCCTGTAATACCTTCTGTAGCTGTCATCATTATGCAGCTTAAAGAATAACAATGACCTGATGTTGAAGCAGCTTAAATCTGTTCATACTGCCTTCTCGTTGATTCGCCTGTAGGTAAATAAAAGACCCCATTTTTAGGTCTGTACTTACTGACATGCTTTAAACTCATTCTTCATTATTTACAGCAACAAGCTTGTAGCAATATTTTGCCATTCTCTATGTCTGTGAAGGTGGAAGGTCCCTCCTGCTCTGCCCACAGCTGCAGGCTGATGCACTGCTGTAACCAGTACCAGCCTCAGTGTCTGCATTGCACCAGTGATTCTCCTCTGACACTTGTTATCAGACATGTGTTTCATAGGAATCCTGCCTGCCCCTGCCAGCACCAATGCAGTTCTGTTCTAACAGGTCAGTATGTTACCTTCTAGCTGTTCATTACACTCAGAAGACATCAGGTTAGACTTTTCAAGCTCTGGTGTTAGCACAATAAACAGCAAAGAAGAAATGCTAAGCAAGATCAAGCTGGCTTTCAAGTTCAGAAAGCCTTCTTTTTTTCTATTTCCCCCATGCAGTTTCTCTTAATCATGGGGCAATATTTAAAAAGTCAAGTATCTATTTTTGGCCAGAAACTTCTGGCCTACCTACACTATTGACTTTAGAAATACAATTTTTTGTTCTTCCCCATCTTTCACTTCACCATTTGAAGCTGTTACGGTCCTGAGATCCTTGTATTTTAATGCTGCATTTTTACAGGAAGAGTTCATCCGTTCAGAAGGCTCAACACCTAAAATGTGCAAATAGGACTGGCAAAATAAACAACTTGTTCAAACACTTTTTTATTAGTTAAAAAAATATTTCCACAATACCTAGAGATCTCAAGTGCTAGTGCAGATGGATGTGAGACACAGAGGGAGTGGGTTGGGAAGCCACAAGGGACTGCGGAGGGAGACACCCACCCTGGGACATGGCTGCACTTTCCTTACAATCAGAGGAGTCTGGCTTACTTATATTGTGTGAATGGTTTATGAGGGGAGTGGAAGGCTACACGGATGACTGTAGTTATTCTATGGAGAGTAGGATTTTCATGTTGTAGTGTCAGCTAATTTTCCAAGTATTCCATTCTTGGAATGTTTTCTTTTGAGATAGAAGTCCCTAGGTTGATTAATTGCCTTCATTTTCACCCTGTGAGAGAAGACAGACAGGAAAACAATTAAATATGTTCAGTGGAAAACATATATAAATAAAATTGGGAGAAAAATCAATGCTGGCAGTCACCACATGAAATCCAATGAACAACTACATAATAAGGATTGTATAAGGTGCAGAAAATAAATTAATTATCCCTCCCTTCTGGGAACCAGACACACTCCTGCTCAGACCTCTGGGGAAAATTAAGGTGCGATATCAGAGCCAGGCCACCACTGGCTGGGAGAGCCCTGCTTGCTGCTGCCAGCTCTGCCTCCTGCCCCAACATGCAGCCTAACATTAGCATTTGGGTAGCCCCAAAGTCAGTTGGATTAGCAGGGTTCATTTTTGGGACTGACATAGGTAGTGCTGATGGCTGGTGGATGGTGGTAGGTGCAAGCTGAGACTTCTAGGAGCTTTAGGCACTGTGAAAACAGTCTGAGCTTCAGAGAAGCTGAAAAATGGGATGTTTGGGTGTAGATTAATGCAGGGCTTGTGGAGTGGGCAGCCAAAGGCCTTAGGGCCAAAACTGTAAAGGAAATACTGTGTGAGTAGCATTTGTCCATTTAAAACATCTGTGTTAGACAATATGAGGTCATTCTCCCTTTTTCAAGAGCTGAAACAGAGTTCAAAAATTCAAATAACTAATTTACATATAGAAAAATCTATTGAAAAATCTAACTTGTTATCAAAAAATCCAACCAGCTATCTGAAGCTCTTCTAAAGCACAGCTGCCATCAGGGAAAAGCTATTCCATGTGATGATGGGTGTCGTGGCTGCCCTGTTGCTGGAGATGTTCAAGGCTGGGTTGCAGGAGGCTTTGAGCAACCTGATCCAGTGGAACGTGTCCCTGTCCATGGCAGAGGGGGTGGAATCTTTATGGTGCCTTCCAACCCTAACTATTCTATGATAGGACCACAGGATAACATTAACTATTAGATGTGCATTTACACCCCAAAACCAGCCCAAACCAAGCAGTAATTTATAGTCTGTTAGATCTGTCACTCACAGCAATGTTTTAGTCCTGAAAATTACGTGCCAAAAGCGTGAATCAATAAGCTCGGGTTTTGTCAAACAACTCATGACAATAGGAATACTGATGGGCTCTACGTGTAGCAGAAAGCATAGGTGAGATTGTCCTGGGGACAAGCAGTAACACAGAGAAAGCACACATACAGTCTTGAGACCACAGGGACTGTGGGGAAGCCAGGGCTGTGGCATCACTTACCTCTGTACCACTGCCTGTGCTTGCTGCTGGGGCCCCCTCTCCCTCCATCCTCGGCTGCTCAGATGGCTGCGGCGGCGCCAGGTCCTCCTGCCAAGTCACAAGAGAGATGTGTGTCCTTACTGCCACATGCATAGTCATCATCCTAATCTTAGACAGACTATTTGAGAGGACTGCACAAAAACACATTACACACAGAAATAAAATATCATGTTTAGTAGATGTCAGATATTACTCAAAATCAATTTTTCAGGTATCTTGCTAGAGCAGATGTCTGAAAAATACAATTAAATTTCTTACATCCTGGTTTAGGGTCTTTTTTGTATGGAAAATCATTTATTTTTCTGAAGTTTTCTCTCTTGTCGCTGAGACCAGACAGAGTCTTTACTCTCAGTGTGAAGAAATTTGAGAGGAACAAATAAATTTACCTGCAGTAAGACAGATTAAACCTAGCCTTTCCCTAAGCACTAATACTAATTTCAGGTATAGTAGCATTGTGGTAGCACTACAGTCATGCCTCAGACAAAATTTCATTATCAAAGCATAAACTTTCCTTTGTGTTTCCTTACTCCTTCATAAGTATTTTGGGCTCTTTTAGCTACTCTCTCATATCTTTCAGGTACCTTCCTAATCAAAGAAGATAAAAGTTTGTATTACCAGACAATTACTTAAAATGTGCTTTGGCCACATGGAGAGCAAAGACAAAAATTCTGGCCATGTTGGATGTGCATAGTGGGTGAACAGTAGAAATACACCTTTATGGAATCAATGAGCAAGAGCAGAGGGAAGCAGAAATAGTGGGACCTCTATAGTCCAGCCCCAAATCACTCTACTAAAATGACAAAGCTTCTCTATATGCTACAGGATAAAAAAAAGCTAACAGATGTTTTCGATTTAAAGTATAGTATGTGCAGAGATTATAGTCCATAAAATATTCTGACGATCAGTCATAATAAGTCTGGGTGATGCTTGTGATCATGCTGTTTAGTTATGTGACCTGTAAAGGGCAGGGAGTTGGACTTGATGATCTTTATGTGTCTCATCCAACTCAACATATTCCATGTTTCTATTCTATGATTCTATTCCCTTTAAGCACACATATCCAGCAGTAACCCTGAGTTTTCATTCTCTTTTCCCATATAAAACCAGAGCCACTGTAGCGGGAACCTGAGACACATACATTACGTGAAGGGAAATTAAGCTTGCATGGATGAGGAATACAGCATTTGAATTTCAATCTTTAGGAAACATGAAGCCACCACTTTCCCTGTCACCACTGTTGACGTGGTGCAAATCAAATATCACTGTCAAATCTACTGTAAACAGAACTTTATGCTCCCTGTGTTTTGCAGAACTCCACGCTTTATTTTCCTGTCCGGTCACAAATGTTCTCATCGGTAGAAGAACAACCCTGCTGCTTTTGGGACTGAATTAGGGAAGAAGAGGTGATGTGAAATAAAAAGGAAATAAACGGATACATTTCACAGAGTTACATATATATAAGGTAGATCCCATTAAAGTTTAAGCTGAAAACTGGACTTTGGGTCCATTTCTGGCACGAAGGGGCGCCAGCAGATGGAAGCACCACAACCTGGTTGTCCTGCCATAGGCTTCCTGCTCTCCATGGTAGCTGCTGCAAGAGATTGAATAGTAGTAAAAATTTCTTTACTGAAAGAGGGATGAAGCATTGGCACAGGCTGCCCAGGGAAGTGGTGGAGTCTCCATCGCTGGAGGTGTTCAAAAAACATGCAGATGTGGTACTTTGGGCCATGGTTTAGTTGGCACGGTGGAGTTGGGCTGACGGTTGGACAGGATAAGCTCAGAGATCTTTTCCAACCTTAATGGCTCAATGTTTCTGTGCTTCTGTGACATCAAATTGACGTTGTACACACCAACTTCTGATCTCCAGCTCTTGCATGGACCTTCAGCTTCTGGGGAGAGGCCCACCTTTTTGAAAGAAGTAAACCCTTGATGTCAGCAAACAGTGCTCACTACGTTTACAGAGACCGACCTGGCCTCAGGATCCAGTCTGTGGTTTTAAAACACTTCGTGTGCATATAGGGCTATATAAAGAGGACTACGCCCTGTAACTTAAAAGTGCACATTAGGTCAAAGCAGGTAAACAGCCTCAAATTGTATTTTAAAGCGTTATATGAGAGGGGACTTTTGACTGTTAGGTGGAAATAAAAGAAACCTGTGATGCAAGGCAAGGACAATAGCTGCAACAGCAGGTGCTTTTTGTCATTTGTCCATGGGGTTACCAGCTGCCATGTGAAAGTGTGAAAGTGAAACAAAGTTAAGAGCCTAAGGCACTGAGCTGCATTGGGAAAACTGAGGGACAGCCTGGAAAACTGAGGGACAGCCCCTGTGAACACAAGTGCAGTGCCCCCCACCTATTCCTCTTGTGAGAGAGGAGCTTACCTCTGGAGGATGCAGTAACAGCCACAGAAAAGGGGATCCATTCCTCAAACACTGCATTTGAGAGCAATGGATGGGCTGAATGATCCCCGTTCAACTACTGCGCTGCTTGCTCTATCTCTTAAATCCTGCTCTCTGCCAAGACTGCTCCAGAAGCATAAAAGTGACTCATCCATCTATTTTTAGAAAGGGAAGCAACCATGTTTCTGGAGAATGTTTCTAAACAGTGGTGGAGGAATCAGCACAACTGCAGGATGAAGAGGTGTCAGGCTGGGCCATTTCAATGGCTAGGGTCATTTCTCACAGCCTTTTTCTCAAACGCTTCCCACCCTGCCCAGAATAGCCAGCATAAGATGAGGAAGGGCTGCATTCCTCAGCTGGGCGTTACCTGGCTGGGGATTTCAGTGGTTTGTCAGGGAAGAAATAAGCAGAGGACCATGGGCTGTTATGGGTCTTCACTTGGGATGAAGAGCCAGAAATCCCTGAGTATCATCCCTGGCTGCAACACTGACTGACAGTGTGATGCTGGGCAAGAAAGCAAAAGTGAAAATCCAGTTTCTTTGGAGGACACCAAGAACTTTTACATTCTCTTAGTGTTCATCTGCTCAATAAAAGGCATAAAATAGTGTTCTAAGGGAAAGGCATGTTGCAATCAGGAAGTAATTAGTAATGCTCCACCTGCTCTGAAACAACAGGCACATTTTTTTCCCTCTCAGAAATGATGTGTTGTCTTAGTAAAAGTATTTAAATTGAAAAATACTGATTTTTCTTGCTTGCTATGGGCTGCTTTCTTCTATTTTTTTTTTTTGGGGGGGGGGATGTGCTTAAATCTTTATGGCTAGAAAAGAGAGGAAAAACTAAGTAGCTGCACATAATAGTTAAGTGAAACGCAAGAGATTAGAATTCATTTCAGGAATAAAATACAGCTTTTTAAATATTAGACCTATATAAAAATATATTTGTACGTAGAATATATATAACAGAAGTTTTATGATATAAAATACAATATTTCTATAAAGTTACAAAACATAGTTACATATTCAGATAACACCAATGAAAGAGTCAACAAACTGGGACCTGCCTTTTATAAAAATATTCCTATGCAATGTTAAGAGGTCTTGAATAGAGTGTATTATCTGGGTTCAGATATTTTAATATGTTTTGTAAAACAGACATTAAAGGTCCACAGATTTTGGTTAAAAAAAAAGTTAATGGCAATTCAATTATTCAGATTTCTCTGTTTCACAGGTTCTACGACCTTCATTTTTTCAGTTCAGTGACTGTTCTGTATGTTCTACTGGCTGAGTCCATACATGAAATGTAATTTATATTTTTATATACATTATGTTATAGGCCAGTGGTTTGGGGGTTTTTGCCATCCTCCAAATTTCTGAGAAAAACAGCCTTGTCAGGATTATCTTCCTTATCTAACAGAGAAAGCATCCAGGATCTAAATGTTGGATACTGAAACATCACTCATCAAAAGCTCAACCAATTCAGTGGAAAGCAAGATTTCTTTTATTATCATTATTATTTTAAGGCTGTGGAAGAGACTAGACACGGGCAGCCTAACCTGTTACAAATTTAACAGCCTGCAATAGGACATCAACTGCATAAGACAGAGAAATGTTGATTCTCCTGTAGTGCTCTTGACCTTGGGCACTGGAGCAAAAGCAATGTTACTTGGCAGTATCCCCAAACTACTCCCTTGTAAATCCTCAGACAGTCTGACAGGTCCTATGGATGGGCTGTCCTGTATGGGTTTGGGGCTGAACGTGCTTGGAACGATGCTGACAGCACTAACAGGTCAACCTGTGATTAAAGTGAGAATCCACAGACAGTTCTGTGGCTTTGTCCTGCCTACAAATTCAGATAGACTCTTAGGATAGCTTTGTTTTCATCCAGCTCACAGCCAGATTATCTTAGGGTTTCCTGGGGATGCTTATACAAATAGTACATATTTAATAATGTGTATTTAAAATCCTGCAGGATTACTGGTGTACAGCCTTCAGCCATGAAGGACACTCACAGTCTTGTACTAGCTTCACCAGTGCTGTTGACATCTATTCTGCATGTGAAAAATGTATGTCTGGAGATACTAATGAGACTGAGAGGGAAGCATACAAAACTTGCTCATTGGCAGACTATCTCACTCCACAATGCTTTTCAGTCTTCCCAGCTCCATGGGATGCTGAAGGATATGACTGGGGTGCATCACTGTATCCATGAGGTACCGTGAAACTTGAATACACAGGATAAAGCTTGAATAAAAAAGGGAAGAGTTTCAACTATGAATTCTACTTAGTTGTAAGGTAGTTTGGCTGTTGATTTCCCTACTCCTCCTGCTTAGCAGCTCTGCTCTCAGTGGCCTCTAATGCCCTTCGTTGCTTTCTCTTAAACAACACTCACCCTGCGCAAATTAACTTAAACAGGGAGGCCACTTATCAGTTTCTATTTCTAATGCCTTCGATGCAAATGCCTTAGCAGCAGTGGTGTTGCAGGTTTTAAGCAAAAAGAACTAAAGCCATGGGTGTCAAAGGTTCATATTCAAAATGTGCAGTGGTTATGAAAGCAATTACCTGCGGTATTGGGCATGGTACACATGTGCTAGATCAAGCGCAGAGAGAAATTATGTGATCCAACATACGCACTTGATGGTTGCACATAGCTGACAACTGCTCAGATAATTAATGGAGTGAAATATGAAAAAGCTCAAACCCAATTTAAAATGACAGCCATGAACTGACAACTAAACTGTATAAAAACTAGCAAGGTAAATAGATCTAAAGGAAATATCTAGGTGGAGGGTGTAAGGATGCATCAGCTACTGGCAAAATTCCTCCAGTCCCCAAGGGGCATTTTGTGAAAATGTGTGTGCATGTATGTACATGCGCTTGTCTCCAGCCACGTGGTGTCTGCAATGCAGCAAACTTTGTGCTGTGTCATGCAGACGAAGAACTACTCCTCTTCTAAGACAGGGATGTTTAGTGGGTGGTTCTCTCACTGAAATCCCTTAATGTCCACCCCAGGGACTGGGATGGATGCAGACCCACAGGCAAAACAGTACCTATGGGTCTCATTCCATTGCACAGCAGAAGAATTGTAGAGGGTTTATAGCCTTCACACAGTTTTTCCTTAATAGTTAAAACCTGCTCCAAACTAGTCAACACTAGTCAACTAGTCAACACTGTACTCCGTTAGCAGAGACCAAGCCAGTGCCAAAGCCCTAACAAGCGATGCCAATGCTACTCAAGGTTGCTCTTGTGTGGACCTTGAAACTCCCCTGCAGGAATAGAGCTACTTCAGCCCCATGTCCTTCTGTCTGGCTCCAAGTGCTCCCACCAAGGACAACAAAGAGCAGCGGGCTGCCAACTGCCCCACGTGCCTCCACATTTCAGTGCCTCCCATATTCCATGAAGGACTGGATTCTTCCCATGGCCATTATCGCCATCTGATCCACCCCCAGAGCTCAACCACCCCACAGCTGCTGCCCTGAGCAAAACTTAACCCAGAATCCTTAGAGTTCCCCACTCCTTCCCAGTACGTCCCTGCCACTTATCCCAGCTGTCAAATGCACAGATTAAATGTCAACAAGCTCTCCATAATTGATATTAATACTGGGAACTCTGAGCTGGAGACATGCCTTCTAGGCCACTCAGCTCCCCAGATTCGAGTCAGCCTGTAGCGCTGCTCGGTGCTTACCACATACTCACACAGATCCCCCAGTGTTTGGACAGTCCCTCCATTAAGCCAGCAGGGAACAATAGTGGTGATAGTTTAAAAAAGTAATAAGGCAACTGCTCCTTGCAATTAAAAAAGAAGAGCATGGGATGGAGCATGAGCAAATCTCAGGCTTGGATGCAACTCAGACTTCAAGGGTTGAAATACTCGTGTGTAGTTTCAGGATTGCAAGATTTTAACAGTAGGTATTTAGTTTTTAAAACACCAAACATTATCACTCTTAGTATATCTGCAATGGGTCTCCCAAATGCATTACAGTGCCTGGTGCTGCTCTTGGCAGCTTCTGGCTCTGTTTCCATTAGCTAATTGCAGAGCACAATAGGAGCAGATCTGGAGAGAAAAGAGCTGGTGTCAAGAGCCCAGCAGAACCCCTCTGCTCTTTTCAGGGCCCTCCTGCTGCAGCAGCTCTGGCCTTGAGGCCATTGACCAATAGGAGTTGGGATGCACTCATTGTTCCATATTCCATGTCATTGCTATCCAAAAGGTACCCAGTGCGTGCAACTGAAGTGTGGTGAGTGGAGGTGAGTGGAAGATTGGCACTCCTAGTTTAAGCCTAAGTAAAAGACTAGAGTCGATAACCCCACTTTTTTTCACAGAAACAAAACTTTTTCCTGAATTTCTCTCTCCTGTGACTTCTTTTGCCTTGCTTTTCTCCTCCCGTTTTTATACTGGTTCCTACCTCTGGTACTTGGCATAACACCAGGTTATTGTATCCAAAGCAGTTACCTGGCTCACTCATTTACTCTGTTCTTTGGTACACCCCACTTTTCTATTTCTTGATCAATCCCCATTTTAACTCTAAGCAGGTGAACATCCACAGAAGACACCAGAAAGACAGTTCAGATGCTTAATATTTTAACCCTCTGGAAAACTCCTGGTGTTTGTGTATTGCCTGCAGCCTGTATAACCTAGAACCACCTACAGGGTGAAGGAATCTCTGATTTTCTATGTGGCTGTTTGCACAAGGATGGAAATAGGTAACATCAGCTGGTTTGAGCTGTGAGATGTAATTGGTAGCCTGTTAGCCTTTGAGGAAGGGTTCTCACTTTGGACTAAGTGGGAAGACGATTGCTGCTGTTCAGTCCTTGCTGAAGGGGATACTTGCTCAGTATCTGCAAGGCAGATTCCTACTGTCAGCAAATTCCTAGTTCTCCTGGGTCAACCACCCCACATCCAGTCAGTCAAAAGGTAGGAAGGGGTAGTCTGGCCTCATGGAATTAAGAATCACTGCACTCCTACAGCCTAACTGCTCTTCCCTGTGGGAATAGAGATTAATCTTATCCCAAGGGTTTAGCAGAACTTCTCTATCTGTCCTTTTCACATTCAGGAGGACATATTGCGTCACTCATAACTGCTGTTCTCCTCTCTTGTTAGGCTATTCTCACAGGATTTATATGGTGTGTAGAAGTTTTGTTTCACATCACAATGTGTTTACATGCAGGTCAGGAAATTCATCAGCCAACTGTCTGAACAATTAAACCAATTTTGGCTGGTCTTGCTTTGCTTTGATTCTGGGTTTGGGTTTGTAGTGACTCATCTAGCTTGTGTCTCTATCCACCCCATTGACTGCAGCTCTCTGAAGAGGGGAAATGAAGCCGAGCTTACTAAAGAGCCGACAATTATTAGCCTCATGTACTGTACAAAATGTTGCTGTTTGCTATCAGCTAGTGAAAGTATCTTCTGTAACGATCAACTTTGCCTTCATTTAGGGAGCTCTTCTGCTCCTTCACATGCCTCTTAATCACTTGAAGCAACCCAGTTTTTCAAATTAGGCTGGGGGACAGAAGACAACTTGTCTGAATCTGGCTTAATCTGTGCACAACTTGTCATGCAGCCTTTATCTACAACTGCTTCATTGTTGTCAAAATCAGTACAAAGCAGAGCACCAGGGTCAGATGCTCTGCTGGGTCCAGGCTTTGCCTGAATTGCTGCTACCCACTGCTGCCAGGGCTGGGGCCAAGGCTGTATGCTGAGTAGGCACCAGCCAAGTGTGAAGACACACTGAGCTCTTGTTCCTTTCACATCCCAGAGCTCTGACTCTGACCAGGTGCTCACTGGCCTTGCTTCTGCTCAAAGTCCCTGGAAAGAAACACTTTTCTACCTTCATAGGAAAAGGTGGAGCTAGACTCTTGCCAGCAGTGCCTACTGATGGGGTAGGTACAATTTGATTTATGTGTCCACCTGAACACAAGAAAATGTTTTCTTTTTTTTTCCTTGTGAGGGTGGTCAAATGCTGACACAGGTTGCCCAGGGACATTGTGGAGTCTCCATCTATGGAGATATTCAAAACACAATTTAACTGGGCAACCTGCTCTTGTTGGCCCTAAAGGAGACAGACAAGATGATCTCAAGATGTCTGTTACAAATTAAATTCTGTGACTAAACATTAAGCATTATGTAATAATATTAAGCATAGTATAAAAGGAGATATTGATGAAATCCTGTCACGGAATGGGTAAAACTGTCAATTGCACATACTTTAAGTGTAATCAAAAGACAACTCTTCTGTCCTGTACACCATTGAAGAAGCAAACATACCTTTTTTACAACTCCTGTAGTAGCCACGATGGTCTCTGCTCCTTCTACGGTCTTGTTTGCCACTGTGTTCACGCTGGCTACTACAGCTTCTCCTACCACATTGGCCTGTTCTTTGGTCTTCTCAGCAACTGGGGTTTCAACAAAAGCAGAAGGTCAGTGAGCCAGACACTGCCAAACACTGCCAAATTCACTGATACTAAAACAATTGCACCAAGGCAAGAGAAGAAATCGGCCCTGGCACAGTCCCTATTTGGATTTACTATGTGAGATCACACCTGAATTTAGATCATGAGGGATTGTATCACTCAAAATGCTGCTCAGAGAGTAGTCTGTCAGTCTTCGTAGGCAACTGAAGAATGAAAAAAAATCACTGCAATATACTAAGAGACAATTGTGCAAACAAGGTATTTTGAACTGCAGACTGGATACAACCTGCCTTTGGATACCTTCTGTTTGATTTAATATGCCTGGGGGGGAGGGGGGAAGGAGATTTGTCATTAAATACTCCAGGAAAAGGATCCATTCATCTCTCTTCCAGGCAGTTCAGAAGGCTGCCCAGCCCTGGAGCTTGGGATACCTAGAAAGATCCCTTAAGGTCTCTGACTCTGACTGCCTGACAGGAGACTCCCAAAGACCACAGTTTTGGCCTGATAGGAATGGATGCAAGTAAATCCCCTCTGCATGCTGGGTAGCACTCTTGGCATTGTGCAATGTCTAAATTGCTGTGAAACACCTGAGACTGCTAAGTAGTGTTTGTTTTATTTAACCTGCTCTATTGATTAAATATTTTCCCCCATCCATGTGCATTGCAACTGCTAGACTCCAAATGGCTTCATCAGAGGTCCTGCAAAACATTTCCACATCACTCTCAGGGCAGCACTCTTACCTGAGGTCACACTTTGTACTACGCCTTCCTTGGTTTTGGTACCTGTAAAAGGAAACACATGGTCCATCAGTGCTACCTGGCAGAGAACCCTCTAGTTTCTGGACATGGATGGCTTTCTGTTCACACTAGGTGCAGTGGGGAGACCCGGTGCTGTTGGCACCTCCTGCTAAGACACAAGACATTTGTGGAGCTGGCATTAGGGTCCAGCTTCCTTCCCCATTGAAGTCAACGTGTACCTTTGTGTTGGGAGTTGGAGAACTTCAACCACAAATGGTCTGGAGGTGCCTAGACCTGAAAAATCCCAGTTATAACATACTTCTTAAGTAGGAAAAATTGTCCCTGAAATACTTCCAAAGTGAAAAGAACAGGTGGGCGTAGGTACATAAATGTTAAGCTAACTATAAAAATGAATGTATTGTAAGTGACCTTGTGAAATCTCACCTACTTCAGTCTTTCAAGATGTGAAGTCCCAGCTGCGACTCTTCCTTGCCTTACAGCAGGTCATTTAAAGCTTCAATCTGTATCTCTAATAAGGAAAACTTGAGACTGAATTTACAGAACAACTACCCTGCTACTACATACCTACTTATCAGATTCCCATTTTGGTGTCTCAGCCTTGGCTGTGAGTACCTGCTCACAGAGATACACAGAATGCAGATGATTTTATCTCAAATAATGAAAGTATACATATATATATATACATATACTTACACTGTATTTTATCCTGCTGTTCTCAAGGCAGAAAAGCTTACAGGATGCGAGGGCATCCAGTCTGCAACACAAATAGTCCATTGCAACACAAGCAGCTATTATGGGATACTTAATCCCTGTGCTTTTACTCCAAGCTTGAAGTGACAAGCTATACATCCCTTCTGTTGGTATCATGCAGCATGGATGTTTGATCATATGCTAGATGGGCAGTCTCCGTGCTTTTTTACATTTATCTCTGGTGGAAGTTAAATGAACACTTGCCAAAATATACCACTGGTCCAACTTTACTGTATTTTGTAAATCATCTGCACCTATACAAGCTCTTTCCAGGTTTCCCATACTGACACAATAAAAGGATTTTTATGGCCAACTGTTAAAATGATATAAACAGAGAGCCAGTCAGGTCTTCAACTCCAGAGATACTGGAGCATCCATGGGTGTGGTGGGAGAAATCAGCTACAAACCACACCTCATTCTCACTAACTGCCTGAAAACAAAACAGGTGCAGTGCCCTGATAACAGTAGATCTGGCCCAGCTCTGTTCTGCCTGATATGTGTTATGTATTATTGAATGCAATTCTCAATTGTTGGTTTATTTTGGTGGCTGTAACAGTTGCCTGGGGCAGAACAAAGCTCTTCTACTACAACGTGCCCTCAACATTTCTCTCCACCCTTCTGACCTGTGTTAAAGCTGAAGAGATGAAATCTTTGTGTTTTATACTTGTTACTGCTGTAAACTGCAGTTCTTAATGGTGCATGATACATGTGCACTGCTATAAACTGGCTTTAATAATGATGCCTATGATATACAAGCGTGTGCAGAAGCACAGCAGTGAGCAGAGTCTCAGGCCATGAACATGAGCCCCTGAATGGTCCACTGTCCAATTCAGGCCCTATCCTGCTTCAGCATCCCTCTCAGTGTCATTGCAATAAGACTGCCACAATATTGACTTGATATACAAGATCTTCTCACATCAGACACAGCTGTTTAAGCTTAGCCTTTTTTTGCTGCTTTTATTTTGTCAAAGAGTGGTTGTTCAGTAAGCAAATTGTATGATTTTATGTACTAGTCTCTAGTTTTGCAGTAAATGTGCTTAGTGAAAGAAGACCAGCACTATACATTTTTTTACCAGTTTGATTTAACACGACTACCTGGTCTTGATTCTTTTGCAGGGGGCTGGGTGGATACCACATTTTCTGATATAAAATAATTCCAGAAAGGAGTGATGCAGGCAGAAGAAGAAGAATAGCCAAATGCATTTCACAACAGAGGCAACAGCAATGGTTAAGTGCCACCACTGCAGCTTGGGGAGAGCTTACCTCATCTTCCTAACTCACTCTCCTGACCACACCCAATGACTCAGGCCCAGCATCCATTATGCACCAAATGAAATCTGACCTTCTGGTGCATACCCTTGCCAGCAACTCACATCTGTTGAATCGGAAAGCAGCACCTGATGCTCAATTTCATTTCGCCCTTTAGTCCTTGCCTGCAGCAGCTCGTGTACACGGAATTAAAAGTTCATGTATCCTGCCTCTTCAGAGTGCTGTGAGTCATCTGCAAGAGCTGTGGTGTTGAAAGAGTGTGACCAAGGTGGAGGAGTACTGTGCAGTGGGAAAAGAGCTGCTATAGAATAGGATATTATGATGTGCTGCAAGTCTTGCAGGAGTTCATGCTGGATTCATTTCATTTAAGTAGATCTTGGTGCTTTCTGTGACATGCATGATCGAAAGCTGTTCTGGAGAACTAGAAGCGCATTCTTTGTTGAGGTTTCCTGAACTACAAGCAGTACTAATGACCTTATACTCAGTATTCTGATGCAGCTCTGCATTAGCTTCATTAACTAACTTCAGCATGACTTACCTCCCTACTTAAATCAAATAAGAAAGCCCATTGAATCAACTTCTGGATACACGTTAACTGTGCAAGAACCCACAGACATGTTAGTATACGCAGTTACAATTTGAGAGTTGGCTGTGATTTTACTAGGTGCAAAGCTGGCCCATGTTCCAGGATTCTGTAACCCTACACGTTGAGCAAGCTGGGTGGCAGGGCAGGAGCCCCTGTCCTCGTGACTGCCCAGCAACGGCAGCGTCTCTAAGAACCCACGCTGTGAACCGCATTGCAGGGCTGGCACTGGAGGGAGGCAACTTGGGCTCTAGCACTGGTTGTGGGAAAAGAACCCATGCAGCTCAGAGAGGTACAAAGTGGCCACAGAGCCCAGTGACACCATTCGCTCCAGGTGGAAACCTCTGAATGTATATTTTTTAATCCTGGGGCTAGCAGCAAATGACTCACCAGACAGTGGCTGAGCCCAGATATCTGGAATCCTCCTTGGAGAGTCAGTGAGGAGTTAACACAAATCTGAATAAAAGTCAGAGATCCATTGCATCCACCCTAGGCTTTCGGGTTCACCCCTACCCCTTTCCTGACTTTCTGAAAAGACGCTCAAGCTTTTATACAAATATTGTTTTCTCTTGGCATCACATAATCCTTCAGACCAAGCTACTAGGATAGTGCTCTGCAAAGGACAGACCAAGGAAGGAACAGTTTGGATCTCTGATTAGCTCTTCCCATGTCACAGGGTGAAAAAATGTGGCACAGACAACATACTAATCGCCCCAGTTTTAATTGATATACTTGACCTCCACCTTCTCTATTTAAAAATCAGTTCCTTGAGCTAATCAGCATCTGGCCTTTACTTCTCCTGCATGTGGAAGGCTGAATATTCTGCAAAGGGCTGAGCATCCCCTTGTGTGCAACAGGAACTGGATCAGCCCCAAGGCAAAGCACTATCCAGTGCATGACAGGGCAGGAACCGGTGGCATATAGAAAAAACCAAAACCAGAAACCAGAAGCATAGAAGGAGAAAGCACTTTGTATTCACCTTGATCCTTATCTGATCCTCATTCAGAGATGGATCTTTTAAGAAGGCTTTTAGAAAATTTTACTGAAGAGTTTAGAATCTCATGAGCAGAGCCTGTGCCCTCACAGCTGTGCAAATATGAAAACCAGGTCAGAGTATGGAGACGTACAACATGGACAGAGAAAATATGTATAAAAACATGAAAAAATCTTTACTCAAATCATTTAGCATCTGGAGCAGTAGGGAAGCCACAATTTGCCACATAAACTTGACATTTCACAGGCTATTGTATTGGTTGCTGTCATTAGTTTAATTAGCACAAATGCTGTATATCTTTTTTTCTTGTGAGTCAGCCTCAAATTGAAATGTGAGTTGTTACCTATGTTCATTTACAACATGCCGGTGGTTGAGGGTTTAAAATTTCAGGATGAAGACATTACTAGATCAGCTTTGTAATGCACAAACATATATGTGCAGCTATTGTCAATGAGGCTGTTTTAAATATAGTAGCGACATGCAGCTGTGGTTGTTGTAGCAGGGCAGTAGGAAGAGCCTGCATGCAAACTTTCCTGCTAAGCCCCTCCTTTCTCCCACATGCAACAAACAAAATGCTGTGCGAGGTGCAGTAATCAGTATTGGGAATGTAAGATTTGGTGGATTTTATTGTATCTGGAATATCTGACCACCCAGCCATTTAATTGTATGCAGTAGTGAAGGCAGCAAGTTTTGAGAGTGACCTTGAAAGGGGAGGTTTCTGACAGAGCACATTAACTTGTGAGAGGCCTCCAGCAGGACATGAGCTGCACTGCTTTTAAGATCCTGCTCTTTGGGCAAAATGAATTGGATGTTTCTTGTAAAGCAAGATTAATGTGTGCATGCAGAACAAAACAGGTCGGTGAACAGGAGAAGGAGTTCAGGATAAAACGGTATGTTTGTGGGTAAACATGCATTCTGCAATCCCCTTTTAGTAATGCTGCTGGCTGCTCTCAGGGACCTCCTCAGCATCTCACAGCATAGAGGTGAGGCAGAGACCAGCAGAGCTTGGATACTTGGAGAGTGAGTGACTCACCATGTAAACAATCAGCAAATAGTGATAACGGAAACCTTCCACCTGAGCATACGCTCCTTAACATCACATTGATTCTGCCCCCCTTGAAGAAGCAGCCAGTGCTGGCTAATTTGTAGTTGGGGAAACTGAGGCAGAGGGAGGATGTGGCACCCCAGCCTTACACAACAACTCTGTGTCAAAGCTGAGGATGCTATCCAGGCATCCTGCCATTCATTCCCAGACTTTAGCCACAATGTAATTTCCCTGGAGTTTCTTGGGGACAACTTGTGCAACAGTTCATGCACAAACGTAAATTGAAAATAGTTCTCTCTTACCTACATACATCACACCTTCTTTAGTCTTCTCTGCAGCCTCCGTCACTCCCTGCTTGGTCTTTTCTGCAGCAGCTACCACACCTTCTTTAGCAATGGAGAAACCTTTCTTAAAGACATCCATTCTCGACACTTGCTAGGGATGATCCACGTGAGAGACAGCAGCTAAAAGCACCTCAAGACAGGACTGCAATATGCACCCTTACCCTCAGTGGATTCTTAGTTTCTCTGCCAGTCTCTGCTTTTGCTCTTATTCCTCTGCTGGGTGAAGGCAGTGTGGAAAACCTCATAGCCTTTGCTGGCTTTTATTGATGAAGCACGCTGCAATGTAGCCAATGCCTGTGAACAGCTGGTACTGAAATATTAATGATATGGATCTGCTTGGACAGATTTAAGAAGGGAGGGAGAGAGGAGGAGAAGGAGGACATTTGTTGTAAGTGACTGTCTGGAAAACTTCCAGATAGCTAAAGCTTTTAAAATCGGATGCGATGCTCTCACTCAAGGATGCTTCCATGTGAAGAGGGAGACTATCTGAAGAGCCGCGTTCCTGAGAGGGCATCTCTCTGAGGCTGCAGCAGGAGGCAAACACGAGCTCTCTTGGGTTCCCAGAGGCTGGAGAGCATGTAAAGCTGGTAGTGTTTGCAGTGAACAAACAGGGTCAAGTTTCTTGGTCTCACAGTTACCGGAACCCACCCTGCACAAAATGGTAATAAGAACATTATTTCTAGTAAATGCTGAGAGAAAAAGGGAATGAGCTAAAGCTTGGTGCTCAAGCAAAGGGAGCTGTAAGTCCCACTTGCCGTATTTGTCAAGTCTGAATGCATTTAGTGTAAATTACATTTTTTGCCTGGCTGCACATCCCATTACAATGATTCACTTCTGAAAAAAACAGAGGCATGTTGGGGGAATCCTGTTTCCTATTTGTTTCTCTGAGTTGCTGTGGTCAGAGTTCTGCTCTGCCACTGCAGAGTGAGGTGACATTTTATACCAACACCATTGCTCAATGTCAACATCAGTGCCACAGAGCACAGCAGGGAGAGAAAGCAGAAAACTGGAAAGACTGGGGAAAACTTAGAGTTTGCATAGAACCTCAAGGCCTTGGTAGGAAAAAACACTAGAGAATATGATCATTAATCACAGTTAATCCTAACGTGTTTGAAGTTAAAGTCAAGCTAAATAATTTTCTAAAGTAGGTCCTGGGTGGCCCCAGTCAGCTCTTGACCCATTAGGAAACTGAAATCCAGTGCAAGTGCCTATGAAAGCAACTGCTGGTGCAACAAGATGATTACTTACGTATATGTATTTTTAATAGTGCAGTATCTGAAACTATGGAAGCCATGGAGCATCGGCCTCTGAGCACAAACCCTGAACAGCTTTGGCTGCTTTTCCTTACCAGGCAAACAGACTATGGAATTCAGAAGTTTAACTGTGTTATGGGAGGGTAGCACACCATAACATTAGAAAATGTCATTTTCCATAAGTCGCTGCTGCCACAAGTTATTAGTCTGGGTGTGTTAGATGGGGAATGACTACACAGAGAAGAGTCTGAACAAAAATATGGCATGTCTGTACATACATGCGGACATGTACATAAATGTAGTTTTGACTGTGAAGTAAGAATATTTCTTTTTTTTTATTTTACTCAATATTGAAACAATGGGAAAACTTTCTTACTCTTTTCCTCACAAATAAGTCTCCTTACTTAGAACAATTATCCATTTTAATGTAGAGGATTCAAATTTGTTAAAGTACTGATACATTTATCATTTTTTAATTTAAAAAGTGCAAGATTCAGAGGAAGGCCATCATACCAATTATTATAGGAGCTCTTGTTGGTTTAGACTGTTGCAGCAAGGAGTGAAAAAAAGGTATTTCTTGCCATCTTTAAAAATTCCCTTTTAGGTGGCTGATTGACCTACTCAAAGTGCAAGGCTAGTGTTCATTTCTGTTCCTGAGTATTCCTAAATTGCAGACATATGTGTCTTATTGGGTCATACAACCAGCAGTTCAACCTTGCTGCTTCTAGTCAGTCGCAAGTCTCACCATTGATTTCACCAGGGACAGGGCAGGAGTCTAGTTTTTACTACATTTGGTAAAAAGTGAATTTAGTATCTTTGGGAGTAGCTCCAGGGCCCATTTACTTTTTCACAAGGCTCTCAAAGAACACTAAAGCAGAGTAGGTTTATCGGTTTTGCTGGCATTCTCAGAATGCCTAGGCTGATAGGGCTTGGTGAGAAGTGTGTTTTGATTTTGTTAAGCAAAATGTTCCATCATTGTGTACAATTGGATTCTACATATTTTGCATCACTATAGAAGGTAACAAACACATGAAATACCAAGCCATCCTGGAATATAAAGCATGAGTCATTACCAGACTGAATTAGCTGGTACTCAAGTGGGATACTCCTTTCCTGCCTTTTCCTCTCCCAGTGATCTTGAGCTTGCAAGTCATTCAAATATTGTTGGATCACGCCCAAGGCAGCAGGTAGTTTACACAGGCATTATTTTACCTTGAAAACATTTCAGGAAAGGTCTGGACACAAGACAACATCATAGACAATCTATACAGGGCAAGCATCAATAATGGGTCCTGAACATTTACCACCCCAGTGCAACTGTGGTACCCTATTTCTGTTCTAAGAAGAGGATTCAGCCCTGATTTGTTGCCACTCCTGCCTCAGGCAAACCTTGCAACAGGAGTTAATTAAGGTAAGCAAGCTCGGCTTTAAGATTTTCCTAAGATCTGGACTGACTTTGTGCCTGACAAGTTTTCCCTTGTGTTAAATATCATAATCAGCAGCTAAAGAGAAGCTCCTCCAGCAGGAACTTGGATTCTCTGAATTTCCCATCTCATGTAGCAGCAACCTCTTTCTCTGATATCTACCTAGGGACACTGAGAAGTCAGTTAAGCTATTACGGTCCCAGTTTTCTTTATTGAGTTTCATTCATATCACTTTGTAAATGCATTCATGTTTCAGAAACATTTTTCTGATCTACACATGATACCAAAAGAAAGCCATGTCTTGACTTGTGCAATAAAGAACCATCCAACTGCTGTTTATTTTAATGAATGAATTCTAGCTGCTCAGGCTTGTCCACTGAGACTCTTGCTCTAACACCAGAGTTTCTTGAAGGTCTCTGAAAGGTGTAGTTCCCCACCTCCACGCTGCTAAACTCCTCCGTGGGTGTTGGTGGCTAATATCTGGAAACAAGATTGAGTAATGCCTGCCAATAATTCTGGAATATGGGCAAGACAAGTCTAACTCAGGCCTACTTATTCTCAAAGCACAGATGTGAGGGAAAGAAAACAATGTGAAGCAGAAAACAAGATTCCCTGTCCTTTACCGACATTTTCTTTGCATCTGCAACAGATTAAAATAGGTTTTTATTTAACTTGTGTCTCTTCCCTCTTTAATTTTTCCAGTTGCAAGTCACTCTACACACCAAGCCTCAACTTTGTCCTTTTAGGATGAACTTATCCTGGAGATTAACAGCTGACAAAATCATCTTGCTGGATGAAAAGAGTGGGATTTGGTCATATTCTATTCAAGTCTATAAATGGTGCATGACGTTGTTTGAGAGGCAAGTAAGGAAAGAAAAGGCAGACTGCTTTTGTGGCTGGTAAATATCCTTTGTTCAGGAAGTTTTTGCATGCAGAATAATATTGATATTAACAAGATCAAACCTTCCTCTATATAAACAGGAACCTGCCTCCCTCTTTCTCTCTCTCAGTTTATGAAAACTTCAAAACGTAGAAGGGAGAACTGTCCCAGATCATTCATCTTCATGCCCTAACAAAAACAAGCAGTTCTGTCTGACATCCTCTTGGCAAACAGTTTAAGACTTGAATTCCTGCATGTAAGTTTGCATATTTAATTAGCAATATCCTCTGCCAGGGAACGAATAGTGTGAAGGCTGATGGAGAGGCCATTTTTAAGGCACATACACTGCACAGCAGTCTTTCAGGACTGATCTGAACACCATTTTGAGCAAACCAATATAAATATAGTCAACAAGAATTCATCTTCCTCCTCTAAAGGATAAACCACTGAAAGAAATCCTCTTGGAGTCCAGCAGTCCCCTCTCCGACACTCCTCTGCCCTTGCTCCCCTTCCCCCCATGTGCACATCAGCAGAGAATGAGACAGCATTTTCTGGATCTGAAAACCTACGCCTAATGAGAAGCTATCCCCTTGCTGTGCAGCTATCGACAAATCTGTCCTATCCATCTTCACAGACATAAAATCCTTTCAGTTATTCAGCCTGCTTCAGAGATTTGGAGCTGGGATAAGAGAATCTAAAGCAGCACATGCTTATTAGCATAATGGCAGCTTTTCAAACATTTTTTTTCCAAGGTCTTTTTATCTTCTTCTCCCTTTAAAATTCTCAGTTTCTGAATTTAAGGCTGATTTAAGAGCATTATGGAGCAGACAGTGAATTTAGGAAGATACAAAACAAAAAAAAAAGGATCCTGTTCACTGAAAATTTAATTTCTAAGGGCTCATTCTCCAAAGAGAAACTGACTGGCATTGACAAGGCATCTGCTTTCCAAGTACATACAAGTTATTGATCAAGGATCTTGTTTGATACCGTTTACTGTCTGACCACCCATTTCCTATCAAATTGAAGGCACAGGGCTCTGACTTTAAATAAACAGAAAGGGGCCAAGATGAGATTTTGTATCTCACACAGATTATCCAGAAGATAGTGATGCTATTTGACAACTTGATTATGGAATTGCATTCAATTCTCATTGAATTCTCAGAGCAGGCAACATTGGAGGAGATTAAGAGCTGTATTTAAAGTAAGGGGTTATAATTACCAGACAAGGCTAGAGTAGTCATGGGAGTTGTCTGCAAGGACAGGGCACACAGATGAATCTGGTGTGACTGGCAATATCAACTCTTTCAAGACTGAAAACAAATTGAAGAAGCATTTTTCATAAGTACTTGTGGAAAAAAGTATTTTCATGAATAAGGACACAGGAAAAAAAAGACACTGATGACTCGGGACCAAAAGTGGAGGAACAATATCTGTCACCTGTCAGAGAGTGAGTGGGGTGTATTTTGGCTAGCTGTTCCGAGAACTGCTAGAAACCTCTGAAAATTATCAGGCCAGCTCCATACATCTCTGTACCACAATCATCACGTCACTTCCCAATCAGGTTTCAAGTATACATTTGGAGCAACACCTACTTCCAAATAATTTTCCAAACTGTGTTTCAGATTTGATTTGTCTCACCCATTTCTTCCATTCTAGCAGTGACTCCTGGCTCCATAGCGTACACCAAGCCTAAATTAGGCAGTTGAACAGTGGCTGGTTCTCTGTTGGTTGGGCTGGTGCTTAGTCGCATTTCTCATCCCATAGGTACTTCCTAGAAGAGACTGAACTCGGAAAGCAATGAGCAAATTGTTGCAGAAAATGGACCTTATATGTCTGTTGTGGCTGCATCAGTATAATTGTGACAAGCAGGTAGAGGGAGGGGATTCTCCCCCTCTTCTCTGCTCTTGTGAGACCTTGCCTGGAGTACTGTGTTCAGAGCTGGAGTCCTCAGCACATGAAGGACATGGATATGATGGAGCGAGTCCAGAAGAGACCACAGATATGATCAGAGTATTGGAGAACCTCCTATATAAGAACAGGCTGAGGCAGTTGGGATTGCTCAGCGTAGAGAAGAGAAAGCTCTGGGAAGAACTATATAGCAGCCTCCCAGTATTTAAAGGGGGCTTATAGGAAAGCTGGGGAGAGGCTTTTTATGAGGGAGTGCCAGGATAGGATGAGGGGAGCGGTTTTAAGCTGAAAGAGGGGAGATTTAGATTACATACTAGGAAGAATATTTTCCTGTGAGGGTGGTGGAGGCCCTGGCCCAGGTTGCACAGAGAAGTTGTGACTGCCCCATCCCTGGAGGTGTTCAAGGCCAGGCTGGATGGGGCTTTGAGCAGCCTGATCCAGTGGGAGGTGTCCCTGCCCATGGCAGGGAGGTAGAGATGGATGGGCTTTAAAGTCCTTTCCAATACAAACCATTCTATGTTTTCATGTTTTCCCTCATTCCACACTGAAACACCAGCTCAAAAAAAAAAAACAAAAAACCAAAAGAGGAAAAGTTGGGATTTATCTTGTCACAACTAAACAAGTTTTCCTTATACTTGTTCCTCTATGGATGTTTATCAAGAAAACTTACAGTTCAGTTGGCCAATAAACCAAAAGTTACAAACCAACAGTATAACCAGAATATATTAGACACCTCAAATCTGGGCAGTAATTAGACACAAATCTTAACTACTGTTATTTAGCAGGGAAAGCACTTTGAATAATTCATACCTTCCATGTGTTAATGTCCATTGCAAGGAAAAAGATGTTAGTCCCTGGCATGTTCAATATTTTAGCATCTTTCATAACTGCAACCAAAAAGTCATGCTAAATTATTAACTTTCAAATGTCTGAGTAATCTGTGCCTCCCAATTGCTGCACCACTACAGAGGCACAGAGGATGGGTTCTCGTACCTGAAAGAGCAGCAGACATTCCGAGCCAAGAGGACAGCACAGAAACATTGCCCCACCACTTGGGAGGTACCACATTCATGAAAAATAAAGATTTAATGGCCAAGTTAAGGCTAACTGGTAAGGTATATATTGAAAGAGAATTCCAAAGGGTTTGGAAGTAGGTCATAATGTGATAACTTCAATATCTGTAGCACAAAGCACACTTTTCCCCGGGCCATGACCACATAACAACTCAGGTTATAAGCCTGGTTTTTTTTTGTTTTGTCTCACCTTTGTTTCACTTCCTTCCCAATAAGGCCTTATTAAGTAAATATACATAGCACTTAGGTCACTTCCAGTTTGTTGTTAAGAAAAGGCACATCTGTATGTGAAGCACAGCACATAAAATACATTAACATGCATTTTAGCAGGATGCACTCAATTCTGAAATAAAAGCAGCAGGAAGGAACAGAGGGAAGTTGCTTTTTTCTTTCAGTCACCAGTCCAGAACTTGTGACTTCATCTGTATGGAAAAGTGACTACAACAGCAAGAGCAGGGTTTGCCCTTAAAATGATGAAAAACTCCCTCTGCTTTGTCCCACATGCCACGGCTTAATTGGTCTTACACAGCGGCGTCTTTCATAGCTGAGTAAGGGTGTATCTGCAGTTTTCTAGGTTCTTCCACTAAGCATAAAAGAGGGGCAATCAGGAGGAGAGGGGTCCAGATCCAACCAGTGACAAGGAGATGCAACTCCACGGCCTTCAATAACCAGGTATTCCAAAACCCTAGAGAGATTTTATCCTCTTTGTTTTTCAGCTGGCTTTGGAATGACTCCAGAAAAGCTTTACATTTTATGCTCTGCAGGACATGCTGAACTTTGGGCTATGCATCTCATCATTCAAAGTGAGACATGGTCTAGCAGTCCTACACCATAATTCCCAGTTGTTTTGACAACAGAGCATCATTCTCCCTCATTTTATTCTTAAAATGCCAGGTTGTAATGCTCTGCAAGACACTGAGAAAAGAAATAGAGTCTACGATAGCAAAAAACCTAAAAGCAGGACCATCAAGTAAAGCAAAACTAGAGAGATACAACCAACCTCCACAGCCCTTTTTTTTGTTATTATTAGGATGTAGCAAAAGAGGAAGCCCTTTAGAGCAACTCTTGGCAAGTGGGTTCTTTTAACGCTAACTAAAAATGCACAAAAAATTTAGGCATGAAATCTGGAGATGACAATCCAAACAGAAACTCTTAAAAATGTTTCATAATCCTGACCTCTCTGAGGGTCATGAAAAAAAAATCTACTTTGGGAACAGACTATGAGTCACAGGCCTGTTTTGCAAAGGCTACACAAACATGTATGTTTCTAAGCTCTTATTTTCTGTGTATTTACTCTGAATTCCTCAAAGCCTGTACCTCATCGTACATACCATGAATATTCTGCTGCTAATGCCAGGGCATTTCAGCCTTTAAATTGTGGATAAAAACCCATGTGGAGACACAGGAGCAAGCAGGTCTGTGACATTTTCTGGCACCATAACCAGAGCCTGTTACACCACTCAATATATTCTTTCCTTTCTTTTCTCATCCTTTCCTTTAAGCTAACATCCTTTTCCTGTGCCTGAGGGAGAAGGCAGCTGACAAAAGCCAAGTTCCTGTTCACAGATAAGTTTAGAAGGCAGTCAAGCTCAGAAGTTCCTTGAATAAGCTATATTCCTACCACCTTTTTTTTTTTCCCCGTGTCAGAGACGTTTGAGCCCCACACAGGAACCAGACTCACATTGTTCAACAATCATGGACATTTCCACAGTAGCTGGGAGGGTCGAAAGCTTTTTCCGCTCTTTGTTATAAATCTTTTTTTTCCCCCTTCCTTCTTCCAACTTTCCAGTTAAAGACTATTGCCAGGGCATTCCTGGATTAATCCAGGCTGCACTTCAGAGAAGAGAACAAGAGACAGGTGTAACTGGGTGGGAAAACCCCCACGATGCTAGTGAAGCTTCTGCTCATCTATAATACAATAGTGTTGGCAAAGGTGGTCACACACTCTGACCAGCAGGGATATCGTGATGGTTCAGTGCATGAGCCACAAATTTATGAGAGCTCTGCATACCCCCAGAGGAGTCCTCTGTCACACAAGGAAGAAGGTTATTGGGAGGCAGAAGCACTTAGGGAAGATGATCGAGATTACCCTTCAAGAATGATCTCACATCAGGAAGAAAGAGAGGATTTTCAAACTGCCAGCTCACAATCCCGAAATGGGTAAGTACCACAATGTGTCTGTCTTACCTGTAATGATGGGGCAAATCATGTTTGATGCCTAATCTGCTGATACAGGACCATTTTGAAAACAAGTTTCTCATTAAAATATATTAAATTTTAGACATCAGTCTATAACCAGACAGGAGGGTTTAAAATGTTTTAACTACAGAAACAGAAAACTATATTTCATGTGGAGGATGAAACAATCAATGGGACCAGCTCTTTGTCCCAGTCTGAGATGGCAAGATGGGCTTAAGGTGTCTGGACACACATGGCAGATATGAAACCTTGCAGTTCTGCTGTAGCACCATAAACCAAGATGCTATTTCTGCCAAAGCAGAACTAGATAAAATTAATTTGCTGACTTTTTATCATCACAAGTCAATGCTAAGTTACTTTTATGGATTGTGACAATTGTTGCCTATCATTGGAATGAACATGAGCCAGCAGTGTGCCCAGGTGGCCAAGAAGGCCAGTGGCATCCTGGCTTGGATCAGAAATGGTGTGACCAGCAGGTCCAGGGAGGTTATTCTCCCTCTGTACTCAGTACTGGTGAGACTGCTCCTTGAATACTGTGTTCAGTTCTGGGTCCCTCACCATAAGAAGGATGTTGAGGCTCTGGAGCGAGCCCAGAGAAGAGTGACAAGGCTGGTGAAGGGGCTGGAGAACAGACCGTATGAGGAACGGCTGAGAGAGCTGGGGTTGTTTAGCCTGGAGAAGAGGAGGCTGAGATGAGACCTCACTGCTCTCTACAACTACCTGAGGGGAGGTTGTGGAGAGGAGGGTGCTGGCCTCTTCTCCCAAGTGACAGGGGACAGGACAAGAGCAAATGGCCTCAAGCTCCACCAGGGGAGATTTAGGCTAGACATTAGGAAAAAGTTTTTCACAGAAAGGGTCATTAGGCATTGGAACAGGCTACCCAGGGAGGTGGTTGATTCACCTTCCCTGGAGATGTTTAAGGCATGGATGGACAAGGTGCTGAGGGGCATGGTTTAGTGTTTGATAGGAATGGTTGGACTCAATGATCCGGTGGGTCTCTTCCAACCTGGTAATTCTATGATTCTATGAATGTGCCTGGCTGCAGTCTTGGCCTTGGGAATGGAGAGGGAAAAAGAATGGCAGGAAGTTAGCAAAATAAAAATAGCGAGGAGTAAATATAACAAAGTCAGGAATAAGCATGAAAATTACTACAAATTCACTCCCCCCAAAAGTTTTCACAAAAGTGAAAAGGCTCTCATGATCATCTATAGCAAAAGAGTAGCCAGCCTGAGTGAAGTAGGCATGTTCTTCATCAGAAATATTTCCAAACACTATGATTTTTGTTACAAGGCATGTAAGTAGGTCTCTAAATGTTTAAAATAGATGAAAACCAAGCAGGACAGTGAATGAATCTTTTATAGCCCTGATGGATAGGTACTGCAGAGCCCTATTTGGGAGAGTTGACCCAGCAGCACAGTGAGTGCTGTTCACAGCTCAGTGCTTTAGGATGCCCTGGCATTTTTTCCCTTTAAATGCTCTTGAGGAAAGAGACAGAAGCAGTCTATAAAACCTTGCTCATGTCATGCTTCTCTTTCACACAAATTAAGTATGCAGTCTTTTTTCTAGTCTCATCTACATGTAAAATTAAGGCCTCTTTCACACATGTAGCATGTTGAATTTATTAAACCCTGCTGCCCTTCTTACTACATCTTCCCACAAAACTGTATCTCCCACCATTATCCTTAAGTAATTGTCTAAAACCTGTAAGTGTCGACTCCCAGTTTCCTGGTGGTTGGAGTTCAATAATGACATGCACTGGTAATTCCCCAACTCCTGGCTGATGTGTTTCATACACCGTTAGAGGAAGGAAAAACAAAGCCTAAGTGCTACTCTGGCCATCCACATTATAGCGCAAGGTGGTAATCACTTGATAGAAATGCTGAGAGCATTCTGAAAACTAGAAGTACTACAAACGTTAATGGTGTAAAAAGGTGCATGTACAGGTCAGCAAGATGAAGAATTCTGTATTAGGACAGTACATTACAGCCTTTGCTATGTATCTTTGTTCAGCACCAGCTATTACTCATCCTAATTTCCTCCCAAGAAGATAAATACTTCCTTCTTTTATAGAGATAGTTGCATAATGAGCAAAATCAGAAAATCTTCCCCAATCAAAAAGCCAGATGGATGACTCCAGGCAATCCATACCTAGCCTGGCAGTAGTTTTAAGGTAGCTATTCTTTTGCAAGAGCAATCACATTTATAATGTATACAAGCCCAGGAAGCTGGTATATTGATGATGTGATTGCGAGCAGCTCTGAGAAGGACTTGGGGGTGCTGGTTGATGAGAAGCTTGACATGAGCCAGCAATGTGCTCTTTGCAGCCCAGAAGGCCAACTGTGTCCTGGGCTGCATTAAAAGAAGCATGACCAGCAGGTTGAGGGAAGGGGATTCTGCCTCTATTTCTCTCTTGTGAGACCTCATCTGGAGTCCTGTGTCCAGTTCTGGAATCCTCAACATAAGAGGATATGGAACTATTGGAACTACAAAGACGATCAGAGGGCTGGAGCACCTTCCATACAAGGACAGGCTGAGGGTTGTTCAGCCTGGAGAAGAAAAAAAACTCTCAGGAGACCTTATATAACTATTCACAAAGGTGTGTAGTGATAGGATGAGAGGCAATGGTAAGGGGCAGATTTAGGCTAGACATAAGGAAGAATTTCTTCACCATGAGAGGGTGAGACCCTGGCACAAGTTGCCCAGGTAGGTTCTGGATGATCCATCCCTGGAGGTGTTCAAGGCCAGGTTGGATGGGGCCTTGGGCACCCTGATCTGGTGGGAGGTGTCCCTGCCCATGGCAGGGGGATTGGAACTAGATCTTTAATGTCCCTTCTAACCCAAACCATTCTATGATTCTCTGTCTTATGGGAGCCATCTGAGGCTCAGAATTACATTCAAAACTGAGAGGAGAGAGTGCAAATAAGAGGGGATAGCACAACTGCCCTTATAACTGCACACCAAGTCCTAAAGTCATTGCAAATGGTTGCATCAATGTACCTTGAGATCCTGGAGTCCTCAAGTGCACATCGGGTGCTCATGGTTGGAGTTCCCTGCTATGCACAGACAAGAAGTTGTCATCAATCTGGTATTTCCTCCCCACGTGTGTGCCACATGCCTTGAAAAAAACATTGAGGAACTGAGCTTATATCTCTAAAGGGGAGAGCAAGAAGAAAAGCATCAGGAGTTAATCAGGAATTGAGAGATACAGGGAGATAAAGACATGCCATAAAAAGGCCTGAGGTGGTGGAGTGTAATTTTCTACCAAAGCCATATTCAACTTCTAGTCTCCTTTTGAAGAAAACACTTTCCTTTCAGAACTAGGAAATATGAAAATGAAAAAGTCTACATTGACTTTGTTTCTGAGGTAAAGTTTTGTCTCTCATAATTCTCTAAGAAAAAGTGATGCTTTTTTCCCAACCTTTTGCTGTTTTTCCTGCACGTTGGAATAGTAATTGTTTCAAACTATTCTTACGTTATTAAAAGTAATTTTAGAATGTTATTTTTCTCATGGCAGTTACTTAGAATAATTAAAACCATTACAACTTATATGTCCAAAGTAAGTAGTCAGACAGGGTCCTCTGGTTCCTGTTTCAGCACGTAAGATGAAACTACTCCTTGGATCGCAGGCAAATGCTTGGATGTGTTACTTTACTAATTAATTCCTTTTAGAATAATACAATTACTCTAATAAGAGTTTTAAATCAAGAAAATCACTAAGAATTCACTGGCCTTTAGATAACTTTTTTTAAAAAAAAGTGTGAAAAATAATCCTCTTCAATAATTCTTTAGAGGAAGAACTGGGTAACAGTTTACTATCTCAGCTGTTGCTTGTACCCAAGCGCACCGGAGAAACTCTGTGTGTTCAAAAGTGGATGAGTATTTTTACATGTTATTTACAAAATAAAAATTACCAGAAAAGCCAAATGTTTCCAGAGGAAACCATCTTTTTCTTTTTCCCCCCAGCTATTCCTTGTATGAGCTGATCAGTTTGATTTCAAAGATTTATTCTATGGTTGAGGTAACTGAATCCATGTGTACCCAGACTTTCAGTAGAATTATAAAGGGAAATAAAAGCACAAGTGTATGAGAATATCTGTGCTGTGAAATTGCCGCACTGTATTCCTTTTGTTTTAGCAATGGGAGATAAAGAGTGAAAATAGCAAAACCACATTCTTGATGTCATAAATACTCAATGCACAGTACACAAAATAGGCAATAAATACATTTGCACTCTTCTTTTCCCATATAAAAAAGATGCTTAATACAGAACTTCATAGGAACATTCTATTGTTATTAGTGGCTTTCCTGTGAGTGGACACAGGCAGCTAAAATGAGGCTTGAAAACTTGCCTGGGACATGACCAGGCACATGGGAGTTCTCAAAGTGACTCAGTAAATATTAAATAAGAGCGTTCAGGTTTGCATTAGCTCATCACCTACTCTAATACTTACCACTAGGTGTAACCAATTCAACTGCTGTCTGATCAAGTCTTATTGGAACGGATAATAAATACTTCAATGAGATAATATGTCACTATTGTTCTCCTGACAGTTGCTATGAGGATGGCACCCCTGATAGGCTTTGAAAACTCACCCTAAACTGACAATTCACCCTGGGGCTCATTCTCTCTTTAGAACTGCTTTGATCAAATACTTGGTAATGACACATGTTGGAGCAAGGCGTGGTGCTGAATTGACCTCAGGGGAGCTGAAGGAGAGGGACACATCCAGTATCCAGTTGTCTGCTCTCCTTCAGGCTGTACAATTCAGACCTGGCCAGAGAAACCTGCACATGCATAGAATCACCACAGAATCATAGAATGGTTTGGATCTGAAGGGACCAGTTCACCCAGTTCCACCCCTTGCCATGGACAGGGACACCTCCCACTGGATCAGGCTGCTCAAAGCCCCATCCAACTGGCCTTGAACACCTCCAGGGATGGGGCAGCCACAGCTTCCCTGGGCAACTTGGGCCACTACCTAACCACCTTCACAGGAAAAAATTTCTTCCCAATATCTAATCTAAATCTCTCCTCCTTCAGCTTAAAACCTTTCCCCCTCATCCTATCCCAACACTCCCTCATAAAAAGCCCTGAGTTTCCGGTAGCCCCCTTTAAGCACTGGAAGGCAACTATAAAGATCTCCCTGGAGCCTTCTTTTCTCTAGGTTGAACAAGCCCAACTCTCTCAGCCTGTCCACATCTTCCTCCATGCATCTGTATGAGGGCCAGGAACACTGACCCAGCCTTTAAAAGGAAAGGCACAGCAAGAATAAACATGCAATCTTCTCTATGGACCTACTGCTATGAACTTGCCTCTGTTCATCAGAGATCCTTGGAAGGACCTCTACTGTAATTACACTCAAAAGGGCTTGTTTTATCTCCCTACAAGCATATTATTTCTCAAATCAAGCAATGTGCTACAGCACCACCAGTGAGACACCTTAGCCCAAGGCTCCCATCTTTTCAGAGCACCGAGCAGAATCACACCCGACTGTCTTTAATCCAGACCACACATCTGTAACACCAGCAGTAAGGCTGACAATTCAGATTTCATGCATTTAGTGCTCATATTTCATTTGAAAGAAAAAAAAAAGATAAACGAAGCACCTAAAAGGTGTAATCTCACTACGTTCTAGCTCTGAAAGCAAAGCCCAAAGCTGCCTGTACTCTCATTTGGCCTGAGCTGTCCGTCAAGTAACACTAAAGCATATCACTTAAGTGTTCCAGGTTAAAAATAAACTTAGGTTATTTTTAATGCTCCCCCTTAGTAAGCACACTGACAAATCTGGTCCCCACATGAATGGCTCACACAGTAAGGGAGGAATGGACTGTGGTGACGAGATGGGAAGGAAACTAAAGCCTATTTCCCCATATATGACAAAGCCTCACAGAACTCCTGTCTTTCCAAAGTTGCCAAGTAGTCCTTGGTTTGGATTTGGCCTCCGGCTGGGTAGGTAGTTCTTCTTATCTTTTGTCTACAAACACATGGTCAATCTTCCACCTATTGCAATTTTTCTTACAATTACATGTATGAAAAAAAATTTGAAAAAATAAAACCCACCCAAGCTCTACCACATGCATTATAAATAGCAAAGACAGAAATTTTCACTGTAAGAAAATCCTTAATTGCATTAACATATTTCAAGGTTTGGATATACACAACTCTGAAGTCATCCCTCGACTAGCAGAGTGACTACTGCTGTCAACCAGCTGCTTTTTTCTCTCACTGAACTCGTAGCTCTTGTGTTAATACAACACTGAGACAGCCAGAAAGTAGTAGGTCTCTCTTTGTGATTAACTAAGGTGTAAAAAAGCAGAATAACCATCCTCTACAGTGCGGACAAGCAGAGAGGAGCCAAATTAGTCTCCTTCAAGGAAAAGTCAGAACAATGCTCAATCTTAATAGCTTATTTTCTTTGTCTGCTTTTACAGGAAAGCATCCATTGATTTAATTAAGTTTTGCACTGACTCACCTATTTCTTTAAATTAGATAGCGACTTTCTAAGGATACTGAATTTTCCCAACAAAGAGGCATAGAACATACGCTTAAAATAAAACAGGTTTGCATGGAATGCAGCTAAATGTGACCTTCAGCCCCTGACATCCTGCAAACTAGCGGAATGGCCATCGAGTGCTCAACAATAGCTTTTGCAGAGCCAAGTTCATTAACAGAAGCAATGGTTTCCTATCAAAGTTAGGCACTTGGCTCCTTTCAGGACTTGGAAATTTTCCGATATTTGGCTCTTGTTGAGCTGTACGGCTGCAGGTGGAATGGTGAGTGCGCTATACTAGGGGTAAAATTAATTCTGCAGGAATCAAAAGATGAAACCTAAATGTAAGCTCCCCTCTGAGCAGGCTGTAGAGCTTGTATTGTGGGGGATGATAATAAAAATGAAGTAATGGCAGCAAACAATTTGTGAAGTAGAAAAACCTCTAGCATTTATTTCTCTGAAGTCACTTGTTCAGCAGTTGGATTTGGCTCAAAACCAGCTCCCAGCTAAGCCTGCTTTCTCCTGAGCTGCTGCTTACAGGGATGATCCAGGTTCAGGACTGGATTTGCACAGAAAGCCTTCACTGCACTATGTCTTTAGGACATTCTGTAGGACAAGTCCCGGCTGATAACAGACCAATGGGCACTACTGCTGGAATAAAAGTGGCATTCAAGCAGGGCTCTGGAAGAGTTCCAGCACTGCATGGAAACACACATTTGAAACTACCCCTCCCACTCTTTTCAGCCCAGCTTCTTAGCGTAAACCAGAAATCAGGCTCCTTAAAGCCCAGTGAATACCCAGGTGGTTGGTGCTATGAGTCACCAACCAACAGACGCTGCCTGAGAGGGAGCTCTACTCATGCTAACACAGAGACAGAAACACAAGTCTCTGCTGTCTGACTGTAATACAGGGCTGCTGGAGAGCTGGAGAATTCACTGATAGAACACCAGTGATGGCTCCTTGTCTACTAAATAAAAAGCTAGTGGCACACCATGTTCCCTCAGAGAGCCAGCACCTTTTTCTACAGCCAAACACCTTCTGCATTAGATAACGAATAAAAAAAAAATGTAGCTGTCTTAAATCCATCATGCATAGTCTGAGTTTAGATTAATTTAAATGTGATATTTAAGCTGTTTTATTGAGGCTGCTTTTTTTGTCAGTGAGAATTTTGCACTTCGAGAAAACCAGAACACAGATTATTACACACCTAATGCCTCATCCTTTTTTTCCTGCTTCATTTGCTATAAACCAGGAGCTATTCTGCACAAGCTAGTGGAAAATCACTTGATTAAATTAGAAGAACACAGTCTTTTATTGTAATGTTGCCGCTCATTTAACCAGTGATAATTGTGCTTCTGGTGCCTTTGGAGCTGTATAGAAAAGGAAAGTGTCATGAACCTGAAAAGTTTTGCATTTTGCCAGATGGGAATGGCTGGACAGGAGTTTTCCAAGTAGTTACAGAAACTGGCTTCCTTGAGTACAGAAACCTGAGGAAATTCATGTGAAGGACAACTCTGTACAGCCAAATAACTAACAAAACTTATGGAAAAACAACACCCTGAGGCTTTCATTCAGGCAAAAATTCCACTGACCTAGAAAATATCTAAAATGATGCCTGACAGTGCAAATCACAAGAATATGTAACTGATTAAAATAAAGCATGTAAGTACCTCGCTGAGCTGGGGGATGAAATTCACACTCACTATGTTGCTGTGATTGTTGGTGTAGCAGTTCAAAAAAAAGAGGCTAATCCATATTCATCTGAACAGAGTGATAATTACTGCAGAGCAGTCATCTCGCTTTGTCTCCTGGTTCTGCGGTATTTTGTTGTAAAGTGGCTCAGCCAAATCCTAGAATCAGAGATAGAACTGCCTGCCTTTTGCAGTTTTTCAGTAAAAGCAGAAGTAGTATCCAACACACAAAAAAATCACTGTAAGATCAGTTTTTGGTTTAAAGACCTTAAAAGTTCAAGTAAAAGGAGCTTGAGCTGGCCCAAATTTGTTGAATCTTTTAAAAATAAGGAATCCTTTGTCATCAGACGTATTTCACATCAGACAAACAAAGTACACTTGCCTCAAAATAAGACAGAAGCGGACAGATGCATATGAAGACTGTTCAGTAAGGAGATCAAAAGAAAGCCTAGGGGAAAAAAATCACCCAGTTTAGCAAAGAAAATTATTCAGATACTTTTTTCCTTGTTAAATCAAAAAAAAGTATTAATTTGCTGGGAATGTAAAGCAAGAAAAGCAACTGAACAGATTCAATGTCTGTTGCCCTGGACCTGCAAGGGTTCCCGCAAGTGCTGCTGTAACTTGCAGTATTGTGATAAACTTCACTGTTCACCAGACTGGAGAGAAAGATCTGCTCTCCTCACATGAGCAACTTCTTTCTACAACTCTCTCCTTGGCAGCAAAAGCTGAAATCAAAAGGAAACTGGATTACAGAGAATAAAAGCAGAGGGTGTTAAGCTGGTTAGATATTCAGTGAATGAAGAGACACAACTACAGAGAGGGAAAAAGCACAGGAACGGAACACAAAGCTGCTGTGTTCCAGAAACCAGCTGAATAAGAGAAGTGCTATTTGTGAAAGGGCAGCTCTTTGAAACTTCTTAGTCCACCAGTGCCAGTATGACTCCCAGTTACCTCACTGAACTTTAGATCAAGCCTTTCAAAGTCTTCATGTTGTTCCACTCAACATTAAAGAATGACACCTTTTTCCTCGGGGTTAATAGGGTTAAGGAGTATTTTTAGTTACAGATAGCAAAGTTTCCTAAAGGGAGCATTTGACAAGATGTGCAAGAAATACTGCAATAAGTGTTTCACCTTTGGACACACATATCTATATTGCAGCTCATCACGGATGGGACAGATAATCCTTATTTACTTATAAATTTTGATAAACTTCAAAGCCACTCAAACCTTCAGCTCCATAAATAAACTTTTAATATCAAGTGTGAGAGAATTATCGAGTATACACTAAAGAAAAATAGGCAGAAAATAAAGTGATTACCATTAAAGGGACATTTTATTGAGAATCTATCACATCCCACCCCACCCCCTTTTTAATTCTTGCTATTAATTCTGCATAATGCTAATGTCCAAAGTAAGCACCAACTTGGCATCAGCCATTGATACAATTTCTGGTACAGCATAATTCTACAAGCAGGAAGCTAGAGGTAGGCCCACCACATGATACCCAACACATTAACTGGTTTCAAAAGGGAATCCTTGTATTTTCTATTACATGTGTGTGCACATTTACATGTATAATACAGCAAAAGCACTCACAGTCACACAATGCCACATTCTTGACCACACGTATGGTGATGCACATAAGCATTTGGTTTAGATTTGCGTGGCTTACATGACTCAAAGGACTTGTTTGGGACCTGTGTATGGTGGGAAAACCAAACCAGCCCAGATGATGAATCACAGGGTGTGGATAGTTTTCATTAGGAAAGAACAAAACACTTAAAGCCAAAGAATTCTATTTTTAAAGTAGGTTTCCACACTGAATGCAGACTCCTGCCTGGGTCTGGCAAGCATCCCACAAGCAGACCCATGATACTGCACCCAGCCACAATGCCAGCAAGCTTCAGCAGCAGCATCCGGTCACTGTTCTTCCCCAGAAAGAAAACCAGAGAGGATTTGATGGGGAAAAGCCATTTCAAGCTATGGTTTTGCAGGCACATGAGAGAGGACAACGTAAATGTGAGCACTAACTAGGTCTCTGTTTCAGCTATTCATCTCTCACCCACTGCTGAAAATCAATGCAGCCTCAGAAAGCCCACCAGATGCAGTCACCCCTTGAGACCGACTCCAGCCAGAGGACATGTGCTGGCTTTAACTGACCCCCCTGGGGACACAGGCAGAGCATCAGGCTCTCAAAGAGTGCTGATTTAATAAAAACTGGAAATTTTTACCTCTGGTCCAGTCCCATAGGAAGCAAGACTGCCACTGATAACTGCCACAAACATTCAGCCAGTTGCTTGCAAAAGTGTTAGAACCACAGCTCAGGGTTGAAATCACAACAAAGGCTGCAGAAAGCTGCTTGCCTGCTCTCCTGTTCAGCTTTCCCAGTGCCACAAGCTTTGCCAGATTCCTACCCCTGTGCCTAAGAGATTAAAAGTCTTGCTTCCATGGGTATTTGCTGAATTCGCAATCACATTTCACATAAGAAATGACAAAGCAAACCCAGCTGTCTTTGTCCCAGCAAGCCTCGTGAACCGTTCCAAGCTAGCCCAGGCTGTCTGCTGTTTTGGAACCTCCTGAGGTTTCCAGCTTCCACACAGCTTTGCTGCCCAGCCACTATGGCTACAGCTTCTGCTTTTGTGGGGCACTCAGTTCCCCATTGTTTCTGCAACTCTCCCAGCAAGGCAAACTTTTTCCATATATGCTGATTATCAGATATTTGGTTCCTGTCTTCCCATTTAAAAATACACCACCCGAAGTTCAGCTGTTCTGTATCAGCCACGTCTCTCCCCTGTCACACAATGCTCTGCTCCCTTTTAACACAAGCTCTGACAAACTCGTGGAGTAAAAGAAGCCTGTGACCTCTCCAAATGTGTCTCCAAAGCTGACACATTCGGTACTGTGGAACCCCAATATTACTTATGTTCTGAGAAACTAGTGTTCATTTCTTAAGGGAAAGGCATTCAATAATATGCATAACAGCATATAACATGATTTCTAATTTTCCTCCAGGCTTCACATAGTCAGATCTGCTTCACATATTGACACCGGCAAGCTTTAAGGCTCATGATGATACAAGGTGCAGACCCCTAGAGATGCCAGACAGAGGGAGAAAAACCCACATCACATGTAAATAGCACCTGTTCACTCATCAGATTTACTCTTGGGTATTCGAGCTTTGCAGTGACAAACTTTTCAGTACTGAACTGCCAGCGGCATTCAGGGAGAACAATGTTGAAAAAGAAAACTGTAATGACCAGTTCTTGCCATCATTAATATACCTGTTGCTTAGGCTTCTAACAGAACAGAGTACATCAGCTTTTGATGCATCAACCAGGACAGCAAACTTCATGACAGTTAGAGAGCCATTTCCTCTGCAGGTCGTCTACCACGAGGGAGTGATGAAGGCCTCAAACCCCTTTTGCAACTGATTTCATGCCAATCTTCCCACCTGAAAAACAATCCTGGAGTCTCGTGTTTTGGTTCAGAATAGTCAATGGCCCCAACCCAGCAAGCATCAAGGGATGTTTGGAGGAGCTGCAGGTTCTGCTTCAAAGGGAAGAGCTGGATTTCATGGGTCACTGGGGAAGATGGTGCTCTTTGCAGCCTGCCTGACACCCAGTTGGCACGGGCTGTGTAGACTCTGCTTCAGAGCCTAAACCACACAGACTGAGCTGCCAGAGTCAGAATAATTATCCCTCAAAACCTGCATCTTCATTTGAAAACAGGAACCAAATCCAATCCCCATTTCCTTCTCCCAGGACAGGAATCAGTCAGAGCAACTGTTAACCTGGCATCCTGTTTGGACCTGTCTAGAGATAGACACTCTGGATATCGAAGCTGAATAAGCTGTAACAGTGAGGGTGGTATGTATTTTTCCATCTCTCTCTGAACTACACAAGCCAATCTTCTCCCTAAGGACGGGTATGAGCATATTTTAACCCCAGTATGTTGTTAAGTGGTAGGTCGTGTAACCAAACTCACAGGAAACACAAGGCCCTGGACTGTCTTTAAGATAGGTTGTTGTAAAATGCAATCAGTGGTTCAGTGACTCTTCCTCTGAAGGCTTATAGCCATAATTAAACAGTGAGAGAACAAGGATCTCTTGTCTCCTTGTGACTTCTTTGTCCAAAAAGAGCTGTCACTTCCCCTCTCTACTCATCATTATCCATAAAGAGTGGTAGGATCCCTCCAAGAACTTCTCTAAACACACTATCTCAACCAATGTGTTGAACACATGTATAGTCTATGAACAATAATTGCCATTATTTCTTAATCATATACTAATAACTTTTTTTTTTTGCCATTTCCTATTATGGCATTACTTTTTACTTCCTGTCACCTCTGATCTTGGATTTTAACCATCAAACTTCAACAAACAACACACTTCCATGTCTCAACTGTAAACTCCTGAAAATGAAGCAGCTCACCTGCGCTCTAGGATTTGTAGATGTCCATATCATTCTGACTTGTAAACTTAATCAGGCTTATAAGATTCGTGTGTCCTTGCTATAAATATAAAACTAACACCCAAGAAAACCACCCACATTTTCCCAACATTATTTTCCTGCAGGTGATGGGAGAAAGCTGGTCTAATTAATTAAGTGCAATCCATTTCTTTATTATCTTGAAGAAGTAATACTTTGGAAGCCACCAATTATTAATGCGGTTTAATGGATGAAGTTTTCAGAAGCAGTCTGCCTCAACCTGATGAGTCAGTCATGAGGCATCCAAAATGGCAACATGTCAACAAAGGCAAATTGACATTTAAAGTGACATTAACCTGCAGGTTATCGTGAGTTCAAAATTTCTCCTGTTAAATGAAAGGACTGGAAATGGAACTAACGCATCAAAGTTCAGACAATCAACCCTTTTGTTACAAACTCAGATAAACACCCCGAATGAAAACAAATGAACTAGGGGTGAAGGGAGAAGTTAGCAGGCATTTTCCACTTTCCTCATCATCCAGCTGTGGCAGGGACCAGGGAATGAAGGCTGTTCTGCATTTCTCTCTTCCTTGGCACTGTTACAAGTAGAGACTTTAAAAAGCCTATTTCAAATTCCTTTCTCATGTCTTTCTTCCACTAGGAACTGGTGTTCCTTCATGCAGTCCCAGCTGGTAACATACATAGAAGCCTGCATGAAGGAGAAGTACATTGTCAACTCCCAACAGCCCTGTGTAAACGGAGGACCAGAATGCCAGAAGATCATGTAAGCATCCTAAATAAAACCAATGAAAGTAACATAATTTTCTCTGAAGTATCTAAATGATATTTTCAAAAGTATTTAATAACACATCTTAAAAAGAATGAAAGCATCAACTCAGTTTAATACCAAATCAATGCAGCAGCTTGTTTATGTAACTAAGGTGACCAAGCGTTTAAGTAACCTGTGAAAACAACTGCATTTTCGAGTCATCAGGTACAGTACTAGTGATTTTTCAAATCTTCCCACATGCTTATTCAGAAAAAAAGCAGAGACTGTACCTTTTTTCAATGATTTTCAGGTCATAATACACACATATAACTTAAAAAAAATCTCAGCCTGTGGCCATCACCGAGACCATTAACAGGGCAAGAGTTAAAGACGGGCAGTTGCTTGAGTGCTTGCTTACTCCTCTTTCAGAAGGACTGCTTGCCCACAGAGTACTGGTGAAAGCCAATAGGGTACCTTAATGTATCAGAACTGATACATTTTTAAAGCTGAGAGACACTGAATCACAACACACTTCTGCAATGAAATAGTGCTTAATACTCACCTGCATGTTTTCACATCTATGTAGCTACTCAACTGCAAAAATGGTTTTGTTATTTATTAATACAATTCATTTCTCTTTCCCTGAACAAAAAAGAAACCTTTGTGATGATTTCTAGTGGAGTTTTTAGCAGATCTGTATCTTCCTTGGTACCAGTGAAACTTTGGAATATTTGTTTAAACATAAAACTTCCTCTACAACTCATCAGAACTTTGCAGAAGCTCAAGCTCTGTCCACCCTTGATTGAAAAGCACTCCATGCGAGACAAAGCAGCAACACACAAGGCAGAGCAGTGGCAAGGCACGAGGCAAGGCAGTAAGGCGTATGGGTGAGCAGTAAGGCATACGAGGCAGAGCCCTGGAACCCTGCTTACTGTACAGCGGTTACATTGTGTCTGCACGTAAGAATTGATACACACCTCCTGTTGTAGACAGCCCTCCCAAAAAGCAATCTTATATAAGGGGGGAAAAAGTGCTGTGGACTGCCTAAACGTTTTTCTAAGCAGCAGTGATATAGTTCATGGCAAATTTCTTACCTGTGCTCTTACCTTCATTAGCCATCAAGGATGCGCTTGGCACCAGACTGCTGCTAGAGTCAGTGACGCCAGCTGACAATAACCTGCAAACTAATCCCCAGGCTCTTACTCCACAGGTACAGGACAGCTCTGAAGCCAATCTATCAAGTGAAACAGAAGGTTTTGAAGTCTTTGCAATGGAAATGCTGCCCTGGATTTATTGGCAAGGACTGTGAACAGCATGGTAAGGAAAGTCAGAGAGCAGGTGTAAGAACTAATGATTAAATGCCACTCACAGTGGCAAGAAGTGAGTGCCTTTTTGGTAAATCACCATCACCTTGAAATGAGGAGTAGTTGTAATTAGCTTTAATTAGTAGCTAATAGCATTAGCTACTTATTCTCCCATCAGTAATCTTTACACACAGATAAAGGTATTGATTTGCCAGGGGGCCTGTCTGATGTAGGAGCCCATCCAGGAATGCCTAATTCCAGTAAAAACTGGTGACATCAGAAGGCAACACTAGTGCATGAAATGTCCCTATGGTCAGTTTACAGGATGAAGTCAGCTGGCTGGAGAAATTGCAGTGTATCTAAGCCCAAACACAGTAGGCAGTATTCCCTCTCCAGCCTGCATTGCTGCCTCCTTCTTGCTCACCCTGGCCACTCAGAGCGCAGTTTCTAGAGCAGGGAGCACCCTCCAGCACAAGGACACAGCCCCAGCTGTCACATCCATGGAAGTTCTAGAAACAGCTCTACACACAATAAATCACTGCAACTCTTGGCACTGCTGAACAACAATGCAGACAGATGGTAAGAGAGAGGGGACAGAATGTTTTAAAACCTGGAGTACTAAATGGCAGTGGTAGGATTTAGCAAAAGCCACTCCAAAAGTAGGAGAATTTAAACAGATAAAAGGTGAATCCCCCTAGGATTATAGCAACTATTAAAAAAGAAGTCAAACCACTGTGCGAGAATTCTCACACAAGCTTTCCTGCCTCACCTACCAAAAGAGACTCCGTGGATAAAATGAGAGTTCCTGTTTTCTCTCTGCAGATTAGCTTTTCTTCACAGATTTCTCTGAGGTGATGCCCTATCTTAACCTTCATTTGTAATACTGGAAGGACATTATTAAGTACAGTGCTTCTAGTCAAGCCTCTCCTTCGTTACACTCATCGACTAAAGCCAGCTACTACACCTCCATCTCCTCATTTGTTTGGCATCATTCACTGTAGTTGGTGTAATCAGAAAGCTCAGGTAACTATGGAACAAGGAAGAGGGATCTGTAGGTCTTTTTGTAGGACCTCCCAGAAAAAATCCCAAACCTTTTGCAATAACTCATTTCTTAGAAGGAATAATCTGGCATAAGTTAAAAAAAACACCACTACTGCATAGCATTCTCATTTATGCAATGTTGTATGCTAGGGCAGTATCATAAGCAAAGTAAATTCTCCAGACAAGATGTTCTTTCCCTGAGAAGCCCGCAATGCAGAAGCCTGTCTCCACATCAGTTATGCTACAAATGAAATTGCCCTGCGGTGCTTTGCTAAACTGAAGCAGTTTCTGTATCTAAAACATTTTCACCAATATATTACATCTCAATTGCAGATCCCAATTTTATTCTGGTGCTAGGAAACCAAATTGAAGAACGGGAAGAGGAGGAGTTCTCAAACCACAGTATGTGACTGAAGTTACTTTGCTTGCCATTCTTTTATCTCTAAGTCAGATCACAGAGATATATATATGAATATTGTGGGTTTTAGCTGCAATTGAACATGATAAGCTACAGACAATCTCTCTAGCAAAAGCATTATTAAGGAAAACTTTTATGCATCTACATTTGCTGGTACAAATGAGGGGTTTGGATAGAGCGCTACATGAATGCTTTATATAAAGCATCCCAAAGTTTCGAAGTTGTCTGCTGGCCAGTCAACAGTGATCCCTAGCGAGAAACCGAGTTGGTACAGAGCATTCAACCTTTTAATCCACTAAGTGAATTCATGTGAAAACACACCATGCTTGGAAGTCTTACCAGAAAAACAATCTATTTCAGAGCAGCTACCCAGTAGCTTTGAGATTATTATTATGAGGTCCTGTAGATACGCATCTCGGGCACTCCATTCTGCCAGTCTAATTATCCAAGAGGGACCTTTCCTCCCTCTCTGGGAAATCACAGAATCACCGGGTTGGAAGAGACCCACTGGATCATCGAGTCCAACCATTCCCATCAAACACTAAACCATGTCCCTCAGGACCTCGTCCACCCGCAACTTAAACACCTCCAGGGAAGGCGAATCAACCACCTCCCTGGGCAGCATATTCCAATGCCTAGTGACCCTTTCCGTAAAAAACTTGCTCCTAATCTCTAATCTAAACCTCCCCTGGCGGAACTTGAGGCCATTCCCCCTTGTCCTGTCCCCTGACACCTGG
>WAAB01025158.1:176101-247145 GCA_013389865.1 Piaya cayana
TCTCCGATACAAACCAAGATGCCATTGGCCTTCTTGGCCACCTGGGCACACTGCTGGCTCATGTTCAGCCGGCTGTCGACCAACACCCCCAGGTCCCTCTCCTCCTGGCAGCTCTCCAAACAGACCTCACCCAGTCTGTAGCTCTGCATAGGGTTGTTGTGCCCCAGGTGCAGGACTCGGGGTGAGCCTCACAGTACTATTAAACATTTTCTACCAATCAGCTTTTAGGACAGGATTTCAGTCCTTAAAGGGAGTGTTTAAATTATGCTCTCAGCACTGAATGAGTATGCAGTTCCTTTACAGGACTTAAATTTATAAGACATTAGATTGAAACACAGAAAGTAACCTGGAGGGTAAGAGGGCCCCAGGATGTACCAGCTGGGTTATCCTAGTTTCTGCAACCCTCGGTGCATGCTTTGAAACCTACAGCTCCAACTGGCAGGTATTAATTTAAATTAATATCAGTTAAAGGGCCCTTCAGTGAGAGCAAGTTTCGATAGTTACACCCCATGTCTCCTATTCCTTAATGAAATACCTCAAGTTTTCTTTCATCTTGCCCTCTTACTCTGGGTTTTTAAACCTTGATACCCTTGCAGTCAATTGGCTTGAAAGGAGTTATTGTTCCAGAATATTTTGGGAGACTTTAAATGAATTTTACTTCCATCCTGGCTAGCGTGGCTAGAGTTCTTCTCTTAATCTTTAAATATATTAGGTTTTCACCACTTTTGGAAAAAATCTTTGCAAAGAAACCATGAGTTTAGGTGCTATAAATCAGCAAACCCCTAAAACGTCAGTGTAAAATTTTAAGAGCAATGAGTACACAGGTTTTCTCAGAGGTCTGGTAGGAATACCTGTCACCTGGTTGCTGCACTCTGTTGCATGACTTTGTTTCTTTAATCTTGTGATTAGTGTCAACACCTGTGGATTCCAGAGAAATGTTGGAAGTCATTCGAAACCATGAGACACTACTGGATGATCTTCAAAGTGATATTGATCAAGCAGTCAGCAACTTAGGTGACTTTCAGAGAATATTTGAAAGCAACGGTACGAGCATGGTGTTAGAAGTGAACCAGAGCAACTCAGGTGAGGTCTGACACAGAACCATCAGCCAGCCAACAGGCCCAGGAAAACCACAGACAGCAGAAAGGAAAACTGCAACACCAAAGATCCCTGGTCTGCTAGTTGTTTCTAAAGAGCAAAAATGGATGCAATTCCATGAACCTGAAATGGGAAATGAGATGAAAGGCAGATTCCTTTGCACTTTTCTGGAATTTCAGAATATGCCTTAACCACAGAATAAAGAGGTTGCTTATACTTAGAATTTGTTAGCTTAATACTGTGTTACTGTGACTTCTTTTCTTTTATGGGGATGCAAGTTTAGATTTGGTTGGTTTTTGGGGGTTTTTTCATACTCAAAATGTACAGAATACACTAATGTGCAGAATATCAGACTGGTGTATATAAAAAAAATAACAGTGAACCCTGAACATTATTCCTGTAGCATACAGGAGTAGGAAACAAACAGCTAACAAATTTGACCTTCTAATGTGAATCATTGGCTCGCAGAAACATTTTCTAGTGATAGGCCATTGTTCTCAGTGAACTTCAAGGCACTCAAGCTTGAAAATTAAAGTTAGAAATCAAGCTTTAGTATAATTCACTCCAAGATTTTTCAGGTTATTTAGTCCTGGCCTGGACTATCCAGCTGTTAAGATGCTGTGTAACTTTGTGAAGTACTAGGTCCATTGTACAAAGCATCAGAAAAAGAACAGTATGAGACAGTCAAGTAAGCAGGAAACCATCAGCTAAGAACTGTTGTGAAAATGGTCACTCACGCAACTGCTCATCCGGGGTTTCAAAATACAGTATTTTTTACTTAAATGGAGCAGTCAATACGTATTGAAGTTCTTGTTTTCAGACTCAAATACACAATATGCTTCACAGACACCTTGAGGTAAAATTAGGCTGGTTTTGCAGTTGTTAAAATTTATCACAGAGATGGATTTTGGGGAGTATGGTAACAGTCACTACAGAAAAATACATACTTGAATTACTGCAGCCAGGTTAAGTAAGATGTGTTCCAAAGCAGAATTGAAATTTAATTATATTTTTTAAACTGTGTTAACAGACCTACAGGAAAGGCTTCTGCAACAAGTTTTGTTTCCCCACATGGAGAATTTTCTACGGAAACATTTTAACCCAATATGGGCAAGCTTCAACAGGAGTTTACAGAACCTCTCCAACATTGTAAGAAACCTGTCCCACGATGTGGAAGCCAACAAGAGAAGCATAGAAAGATTCCAACAGAGCACTGTGCCCAAGAAGGAATTCCAGGAGCTGGGAACTAAGTTTGAATCAAAAGTCCAAGAAAACATAGTGAAAGCTGACCAGGTGAAGAGAGAGATAGAAAACCAACTGCAAATGCAGCAGGCTAGTTTTCACTACAATCTCACCATAATCAAGGCAGACACTGACATGAAGTTCAAGAAGTTTCATAAGGTACAGCAGTCCCATTTCTTAGCTTTGAACAACAGCATAGCAAACATGAAACAAGAGCAAAACAATCTGGGGAATAAATTTGAGGCATTGAAAAAAAATTTAACAGAACTCTCCTTGCATCATGGTCCCAAAGATGAAAATAGCCAGTTGGCCATCAGACAAATAAACGACATTCTGGCAGGACACACAAAACAGCTTAAAGAACTTTACATGGAGTCAGATGTAGCCTTTCAGAATATTGCAGTTCTGGAGAGGTGGTTTAAGGAGTTAAAAAAAAATATCTCAAAGTATAGGCCAGAAGATCTTACAATAACTCTAATGGAGAAAATGGTTATTATGGAAGAAAACAAAGCAGCAATGGAAAGGCAGATAACAGAGCTCAACCATACTCTCTCAAATCTTCATGAAAATTATTCAGATCTGGTGAGGTACATGGAGGAGTGTAATTGCCAAAAAATATCTTCTGACACTGATACACTGGAAGATCTAAAGAACTTCACTTCTTCCCTTGAAGGTGCTCAAACAAACTTAAAGGATATGAAGCACTTGGAGTCAGTTTTCAGAGATCTCTTGAGGGATGAAATTGAAGAGCTCTCCTCAGCTTTTCCATCTATCCATCAGTCCCTTAATCTCCGTCAAGAAGAGAATAGACAGCTTCAGTCACAAGTTACGGCTATTTCAGAAGATGTAAGGTTCTTGAAGAAGAAAGATGAAGAAATTAATCTACACATCATGTATCTCAACAGTTCTTTTGGTTCTCTTTTAGGAGATGCTATGCGCCATGATGCAGCACTGGGGACTTTACTGGGAGAAGAATTTATGGAAGTGCTGTTTGAAGAAGGTCCTAATATCCTAATAACACCGGTGTTTGAGTTGCAAGAATCTCTCAGGCATATCTCAGATAAACTCCAAGAACAAAATGTGACTTTAAAATCTCTTACAGAGAGATTTCACCTCTTGGAGAGAGGTCAACAGAAAAATCATCATGCTCACAGATCTCCTAAGCATCTCAAAGAAATGCAAACATCGTCTACTGTAGATGAAGTTAGTGGTCAACGCAGCATCATAGAACACATGGAACCTAACTATGAGGCTGCTAAAGATGACTCCTTGGACAGCTCAGCTTATAACGATATCATAACTCTGAAGAATGATATCAAACACCTGAGCATGGTGATCAAAAAGCACGAATCCAGAAGCAATGTGACCCTCTGCTGCAATCATACCACGCCAAATGTAATTGAGCCATTGAACATCTCTGTGGGAATTCTCTCAGCTGACTTAGCCACCATCAAGCAGAAGCTAGAGGAACACCTGATGGTTTTTAAAAAGTTATTTGCAAGCCATGAAGAATTAGTTGCCTCAAATGTAAGTCTGGATGTTACAAAGATTCAGTCGATGCTGACCAGGAAAGTAAGAAGGCCACCAAAAGGTCAAGACAAGCAAAGAGAGAAGAAAAAGCCCAAGAAGCACGGAGAAAACATACAGGCAATAGGTGGAAGAAACACAGTGCAGGCAGAACTTTTGGAAAAAGGTAGGTTCTGTTTTTTCCCTTGGTTGTGTGGAGGACTAGTTTCTTTCTGGGCCCTGCTGTAAGCTCCATGCACAGCATGTGAGTTGTGAGATCCATCAGTATCCTGGGGAGGGAGACATTTAACATTATTTACACCCTCTCCCTCCACCAAAACAAGCAGTCTGAGTGAGAATTAAGTTGATACACTGCTGCACTTTGCTGGAGGCCTTTAAAACTACACTGCTGGGCCTTGAACTAATTCAATCTTTGATGTTTAGAAGCCAAGTTTTATTTGTAGATGCTCTTGTTAATGTAGCAGCAGTTTTCTCTTCCGAAGTTGATGGGGAATGCCAAAGTCTTGCTTCTTTTTCTCCTGTTATTTGAGCCTGGAAGGAGCGTACTCAAAGCACCAGATCCTTCATGCATGAAATGAGCTGCTATAATTGACACAAGTGGAACATGGAGGATTGACTGGAGTACATTTCCTTACAGCTGAGCTCCAGAAAGAAGTAACCCGCACACACCACTCTGTGACTGGCCAGTTCCCTTTCCCTGTGAAAGTGTGACCACAAGCACCTAGCAATTACAACCACCAGCTTTGGCACTGGCTTTTATGATTGTAGCCCTGGTTGTGGGCATACGACAGAGCAAAAATCAACCCTTTAGGCATCTGTGCTGCAAAACTGTGGTAAAGACTGAATAAGCAGAGAACAGATTTCAAACTAAATTATTTCTAGTACAGCAAAAAAGGGCTACTCTTTTTCCTGGTTGGTCTCAGCCTCATACTTGTCCGAGAATAGTTGTTCAGACGTTTCCAGGGCACCATTTGATCTAACCCCAGGCACACAGCCCCTCCGAGCATTTAGCTCTACAAAGGAGCAAACAGAAATCAGGTTTGATAAGGCAAATCAGTAATCATGGGGAAAGAAGAGCGCTCACTGCTAACACCCTGTTCCTCTTTCTTTTTCAGACCCACTGGTGGCATTTCATGTGGGATTCTCAGAAGGAAAGGATAAAGAAAAAACTCTGAGGTTTAATGAGACTTACCTCAATTATGGAAACAGCTATTTCCCTGAACACGGCTACTTCAAAGCACCGCATAAAGGTGTCTACCTGTTTATCATCTCTATGGAGTTTAGCTCAGGACCAGCATTAGGACAACTCTACTTTAGCCGTGGGTACAAAAAAACTCTCTCAAGCAGTCAGAGGAAAACACCAAACGGACACACCGTGACTACTTTTGCTATGGCAGAAATGGAGAAGGGGGAGAAAGTGTGCTTTGAATTGCTGCAGGGCTCTATAGCAAAACGAAGTCCACCTGGGACAACTATGGCTGGATTCCTAATATTTAAAACTTGAATTGTGACATTTTGTTTTACTGATATCTTTCCATGGATGCAATGGATTAATTCCCTATTGCTTCATCTGTGATGTATTCAATCCTACTGCATGTGTTTAAACATAGCACAACCCTAGATTTGTCATCATGCTTCTTTTCTGGAAGTGTTAGGCTTTTGATAAGTTGCTTATGAGTAGCAATGGGATTTTCTTTCAACTGATAAACTCATCATTTGGACTCCAAATGTATCAAATCCTTCCACTGTGACAACTGCACCTAATGAGAAAAAAAAAACCGTTTTGTGGGACTTTCTTCACATAGAACACAGATAATTTCTCCTTTATCCTGGAAAAACAACATTCTCCCATGGCAAACACCCCCACCACTGGCAAAGAAAAAGATTTTAGGAAGGACTTTTCCTCCTATCAACTCTCCTATTTTGTGAATAGAAGCTTGAAACAAAGTAGCCAGGGCAATTTTACCTTTAAGTTTTCTGGGGAGCACAAGCAGTCACGGACTGTCTTGGAAATCTCTGCAGCTCACTCCAGTATCTCAGTCTATGCACAACATGAACACTAGAAGAGACTGATCAATGCCTGTAGGATGCACCCTCTGCCAGTATTTGTAAGCAAAGATCTTCAGTCTTTTCACTTCTGAGCCTGTGTTGCTATTCAACGACACTGCAATAATTTAATAGTAATATAACATTGTTAAGATTAATAACATCTACATTGAGACAGGAAAATGGCAATGTTACTCAAAAAGTATTGGTGAAAATGTAGTTATTTCTAAAGATAATTCTGAAGAATTTAGTAAATAAGTTTAAAAACAAGCAAGAAAGCAAGCAAATAAAACAAACAGCAAAAATGCAAGCTCTTTGATCTGCTGTCATTTTTTGATATAAAATAAGTCGTAACTAGAGTAAACCAAAGAGTAGAATTTCCACACTGTGGATTGTCTTTGGCATTTCCAGAATCTCAGGATGAACACATCTGGTCATGTCCTAAACTTTCCTTCTGTCAAAGAAAATATTCCAAAGGCTTTCAGGTTTAAAGAATTTGAAATATTGGGTGCTTTTTTGTTTGTTTGTTTTGCAATGTAATGCCTTACAAAACAACTAAATTTGCCTAAATTAAATGCATTTAGAAATTCCCAGTATTTTTAATGAAAGGTAAATTCTTACTATGTGTATTATGCCCTTTCAAGAAGGCATTTTCTAACACAAATCCATCCTTCTCTTAAGGGTTTTTCTCCCCACCTACCACCAACACCAAACCACAAAATTATTAGAACACACATTGTTACCAAAACACATTTCACACACACTGCACCTGAGCTAACAGGGCAGTACAAGGAACATCCCATCTTCAGCGCACATGAACTCTACAGCTATCAGCTATTAAATACAGACAGGGGAGACTATCTCTCTCCCCCTATCTCTCTCTCTCTCTTAAAAAACACTGTTTAAAACTTTAATTAGAAGCTTCAACTGGAACAATCACCATACAGCTACTGGGAAAGGCCATGATGGGTAGTACACAGAATAGCAAAGCATCAGTCAGGGCTTTTAAACATTTGGCATCCTCACATTTACCAGAGTTACGCGCTTATGTTCGCCACCTGCATGTACACAGAAGACTTGTACTTGACTGGAGCACTCTCATTTTTAGACTACGAAACAAAAAACCCATGAAAGATAACAGGTTAAAGCATTCTACTGGCTGCATAAGCCAGGAAGCCTGACTTGCTTCTCAAGTGACAGGAGAAAAGATGATCAACCTACTGGGTGGGTTGCTGGTTTTATTTTAAATGAATACATCAGCATCTAAACCACCTCCAAAATTACACGTGAACTATTTGACTACAGCTATAAATTTCTTTAATCCACCTCCCCCCCCGTTTTGTTGTTTGAATTTTCTTGGGGGGTTGGTTTTGTAGGTTATTTCGTAATATTAACAGTCACAACACCATGACCTGTATTTTTAGGCAAGAGACTAGAGGGAACTATTTTAATGAAGAGACAGCAGACTCTAGACTGGGACCTAAAGGAAAGAAAATTGCCACAAAAATGGCAGGAGGATTGACAGTTTTTAAAAAATAGCTATTGGTTGGCCCAGTGGATTAAGAATAGGGTATTTTCCAGCATGAAAAACAAACTGAATCTGCATGAGGAAAGGATAGTCATCTGTAAGAGCAGACAAGTTGCTTCATATTATTCATTGCAGAGCACCTGCACTAGCGCGCCCGAAGGCAGTTTCAGCCAAGCACTGACAAGCGCAAAAACACATACACTCACACCAAGTAGTAGTATTGTCAACCCAAGCCTCGTATTTGCAACAAAGCTTCCAACTTTCTTAGTAATTCCCCCAAACCCTGTAACTGCCGATGGTTCAGGTTTCTGGATTTCCAGATCAAACTACTAAGTTTTATAACAAGAGAAAGTTGTATATCTTAATGCTTTCATCTACGTATTTTGTTACTGAAACTTTTTCTGCTTTATGAATGGCAGTATTTTGCAGTGCTTTACATTTTAAAATTAGTCTCCTAATGATTTCTCCTCCATTACTACGACAATCTCCTAACTTTACTGAAAATGCAAGTACCCATTGTATACCAACGTTTTACTTGCTATAGATCCATCAATGCCCGAACTCTGCAGTCCATTTCATCTGAAACCATTTCAGATTTCCACATCAAGCCAGCCTCTGAAGTCCATGGCCACCCCTCATGAACCAGACCTATGAGGCGGTCAGCCCACAGGAGTGGTCCTCATGGTTCAGAACCACAGCTGTGAGAACTACTGTGGTATTCTGTGGAGAGGTAAAGATAAAGCTGCAGAAGGGAATAATTAAATTAATGATACCTCTGCAATTTATTCAAAAGCTGGTGACTCAATCCACTCAGTGTGCCATTTGGCCTATGCACAGAACACACAAGTGGGGTTTTCAGACATGTCACTGGATAAGGTTGTTTCAGTTCTTAAATACTGATGCAAGCTCATCAGTAACACGTTTTTATATAGAGGTCCAAAATAATCATACCAAAGGATAACAGTTTGATGTTTATTCTTAGCAGGCAGCAGAATTTATTAATTTATTTCCGTTTATCACACCCCCCACACCCCCCCATACTTTCAAAAGGTTCTTCCTCTCTTTAGGATCTAGCACCATCCTGTGGTCATTTCAAGAAGCAACATTACAGTAACAGATATTAAGCAGTCATCATAAGAATGGTTCCAGTTACACACAGTATTTTCATTCTGTCCCCCTGTAAGTTACATTAAAGCTCCAGTATTCAATCCAACCACCATCAGTGTAACCAGTGAAGATATCCCACAAACTACACAATAGCCAGAACCAGAATAAAAAGTTCACTTTGCTAAGATGCTAATCATACTCCATCACTGTGTAGTGTAGTTTCCTGCTATTACAGCTCAAGGGAAAAAGCTTAAAACTACACATAGTCGAGCCTTTCATGGTACTCTCCAGCACTCTGATGCAAGAATTTAACACTGGACTTTATAGGAACAAAGAAGCATTATAATTATCTTTAGAATACACTAGTAACAGTTTCTATGATGCCCAGAATCAAAACTTTTTATCTACTGTAAAAAACTTTCTTTAAGGCTAAGATTATCCCTGATCAAAGGCAAGAAGCGAATAGAGATCAATCTGACTTCTTCCTGCTTGTGAACTAAAAGTGAAATCTATAGAAAGTAACAGTTGATAATGCATTTCTGCCAGGAGAAAATAAATTCTGACATGTTATGGACTTGCGTACTCACAGACGAGACATCCCCTCAATCGGTCTTCATTTGCTTGAATCACAAAACCAGAGCAAACCGAGCAGGCTATACAGAAGCACCTGTATCATTTTGTAACCAACAACACATAAGTATATTAGCTCAAATCTCTTCATTTGGATATCACTACACAAAAAGAATGTTGTATACAGAGGGAACAAAACCCAATTAGAGAATCCCCCACCCCTTTTCCCCCCTCTCCTCTTTTCACGTGAAGAGCTTGAGGCAAATTTATATGGATGAAACCAACACATAGTCAACATGCATTTGTTCAAATCAACGAATTATTCCATTTTGACTTGCTTTGGACTTTGCTATAAGATGGGGGTAAAAAATTAGGAGAAGGCAACATTGGTTTTACTGTTGTGCCCAGATTTAGTCCAAGGAATACAGACCCTTAGCTCATAGAACACCAATTAATTTTGAACACCATTGAGCAATAAAAGCAATTATTAACAACTTATTCAAAGACTGTGGGAAAAAGAAAACCATAAACGAGGTATTAAAAAGTAGGGAATTATTTAGTTACAGTATTGTGACTTCCAACTCATTACATTTTAAGGCAAAATCTTATAGTAACAAAACACGTAACTAATTTGTACTAAAATAAGGTTATTTACTTAAAAATGATACATTGGACATAAACTGTGTACAGAACAAGCAATTCATGGTAAACTCAATAAGGCACCTTCTAAAGCAGATGCTGTACAAAATACATTAGTGTGTTACATTTTTAAGGAGTATTCTACACTTCTGGCATATAACACACGCAAGAGTGACCATTTGTCTTGTTCCACTCTTCTTTCATATTTTTATTTACATCTTTCTCTAGGTTAACTACAATGTTACTTATTCTTCTTGTATACAATATAGTACATTTCATTTTGGGCATGGCAGAGCACAAACACCACTACATGATGTGGGGTTCTATAATTGCATTCAAAGATAAAATATTACAAAGCAACAATTACATGAGGTTTTTTCAAAAATTAATTAGAAGTAACTTGCACTCCATTTCTGCTCCATTGACCAAGACTAAGACACCATGGCTCAATAAAGCACCCATCGTGCAGCATTGCCAGTCATTTTTAGGTATCACCCCTATTTGAATCAAAGACTGTGGGTACAGGATAAAGACTTTTGACTTCAAAGGCACTGTCAGAAGGATGAGAAAGTGCTAAACCATTCATTGAAAAGCAAAGGTTTTAGACCATTAAATACAATTTGTGAAGACAGTAGATGAAATGCATCGAAATGATTTGCTTCATAGACACGTTCAAATGTTCGTTTAGATCAAGCTCTAAAATTTTGTTCTAGATTGCTGTGGAGGTAATTTAAAATATTAATTTTAGATTTTATTCAATACCTCTAAATACACCAATTAAGAAAATAATTGGTGAAAAGTGATGGATATTTGGAAAACTGTCAGTTCCTTGAGTAAAACTCAATAACAATTACATATGGAGTAAAATTTGGAAAAAAAAAAAAGTAAGCCTACATTCTTTTTTAAGGAATATCACATTTACAAGGTAACCAGGAACACAGAAACTTTCCTTTCAATTGCTGCAGCAGTAAGAATTCTTAAGTCACTCAAACTATTGCCCGCCTAACGGAAATCACAGGTAGCAGATTAAATAAATATTAAAAGTCCCCTCAGTATGTTAATGTTTAGGACTTTCCAAAACACAGTCTTGATACTCCCCAAATTACTTCCACACTTCTGATTTTTGTATTTTAAAATAAAAGAATTAAAACACATTTGCCAGTTTTGGCGGATAATTTTTTGGATGACAAATGCTCAAAATTTTGGCCAACAAAATGAGATTAATCACACTCCAACAGAAGAATCCTATTACCGTCCCTGACCGTAAAAGGCTTCCAAGTGCTACAGTTTTGCATAAAGCAACAGCTTAGCTTTGGAATCCACATTAAGTATGATTAATTACATAAAAACGAATGGGCTAGCTCTGACTGAAGTTGTTTTTTTCCAAATGACTGCTAAAATATCAGGTTAGACATACTTAGGTTCCAAACACTGGATGATTCTGTATGCAATGCAGAGTGTTATACAACCAGGTCCTTTAGTGATAACATTTTTTTGAATATCAGGGAATCCATAAATGCCAAAGACCTAGCAGCTCCTGTTCAGGACAATAACAAATGGATTCTATGATTGAGCATGAGCCTAGTAACTGAAGTGCTGAAAAATTAAGGTTACATTTAAGGTGAAAAGATTCTTTTCTCTCAAAGATCATCTTTGCAACAGTCAGCTCACTTCCCCTGTGCTAATGTGTAAATCAACTCAGTTCTTAAGACCTCTACCAAAGATCACTGTCCTATTGCCTTGCAAATGGCTTAACAAAGGAGGAGGAAATAAGTGAATATTTAAAAACGTATTGAGACTCACAGTTCCAGCAATGGCCTCCTGAAAACTAGGGAAAAATTATTTAAAAAGGTCACAAAACAGGTTTATTGCCAAAAATGCTGTGGCAACTTCCGAAAGAAATGAAAAGACATTCTAAATAGGAATAGGTTAATTTAAATAGACCTCCATGCTCTGAATGTTTAAGTTAGCAAGGTACCCACATAAACATTTTTCCTTCTTATTAATAAAAATCCTAGAAAAGGGAAAAAAAAAGCTTATCCCTTACATTTTTTGGCTCATACCAAATATTTTCCAACTACCTGTGCAAAAATTATGCTTGAAGACATGATTAACAATTTCAAATTCATCACATATGTATTGGCAATGGACGGAAAAATGTTTTTAGAAGCCCTTTACCATGGGGGCTGTGGTACAGTATCATGTATCTCTCGCTGTTTTGAAATAAGTTATAACCATAGTTGACACACCTATGAAATTTCCAGCCAGAATACATACTAATACTTATAGGCATTACTGAACAAAAGTAATGACTTTTTTTTTTTTTTAAGTCCCTCAGAATCGCTAGTTTTCTATAAAGTACATAGAACTGTTAAATAAAGTCTGTACACCACAATAGAAAACAAAAATACTGCCATCTTTTGCCTGGCCATTTACATTACGTGAGCTACAGAATTAGAACAAAAAAATAAAAATGTTAGAAGGTCGTAATTTTTGACAAGTCACATTAATTCTGCAATTACATTGTATCGGCTGTATTTTCAAAGGAAATTTAAACAAATATCAAAACCGTCTCCATGTACATATTTTAAGACAACAAATAATCCGACATTAATCAATCTGAAGTTGTAACTTTTAAAAATCAATTTTAATATTACTCTTAATTTTATTATTCAAACCTTGGCTATGGTATATGTGTGCATTCATGCATGTATCCAATTTTACACATGGACCGAGGAATAGACAGGTTTTTTAAACTAAAGCACAAAGCACACTGTATAAATAACTTCCCTTTTTAAAGTTATCTAGAACAAGATTTACAGTACAAAGTTATAGGCACTTAAATTATAAAACAGGTCCAATGCTTCCAATACTGTATGTTTATTCTTCTGATGATCCTCGCATTTGAAGCTTCAACTTCAGTTACAGTACTGTTTTCTAATGTCAAACTGGAAGTGCCAAAGGAGTTATAAATCAGTAATTCTGCCTTACAGTAACCTCATGGAGAGCTTCTGGTTTTTAACCAGCTTGTCTGGATCAGTGAAGAAAAAGTGGGAACTAAAGTTTCCTGTGCATGTCAAATAATTGGCACAAGTGGACCAAAGTTTGCAACTGTGTTTGCCACTCCTCTCAAACGCGCCTAACCAACTCAAAACACCCACTGACTTACCTTGTCTCACATCCTGAATTTTTTAACTGCCCACTAAGTGGCCTACAGACATGCCTTCTGCATTTACATCAGGGAAACCCAGCTCAACATCTTTTGCATGTTGCAAATCTCATCTTCAACAGTTCATATATTACGTTCTCCTTGCCTCGCCCTTTGCTATATTCTCTAATCTTTGGAAGTGTCCAGTCTACACTCCGTCTTCCCTTCTTTGTGTCTGCAAATCAAGACACATTCTCAAGCTTTTCAAAATGTTTCTTCTGCCTAGTTTTGTCAAAGCACAATCCCACAGCTGACTGATTCCCTCCTCTGTGCAAAAAATTTACATGATAGACACCTACCAGTAAGTCCCCAAAAAAGCAGAAAGGCAAAACATGTCATCAGTGGTCCTTCTGTTCAGATGTAAAGCAATCTACAGCAAAAACACTGGTTATATATGGTGTAGTGAAAAATATGCTGAACTGCATAGTTATCCAATTATGATACCCACTAGACTGTAAGTGAGATGACCCAGGCAGTCTATGCCGCTAAGATGTATTATTCCAAACTCTCTACAGACTTAGGTAGGCATTTCTTGATTTATTAATGGTTCACGTTCTTGCAGTTCTCCTTGTGACCAAAACAAGAACAGAAATAAAATTAAAATGGAGATTCTGGAAGATAACTTAATGGCAAGGCGTAAATTCTGTAGCAAATCTCTGATTGCAGAGCCACAAATTCATGAGGCCCTAACTATAAAAGTTTGTTCATTTAAATGATTTCTTGTCTATTCCAAATGACAGTAATACAATCCTGGCACACATGTGAAGGCATAAAGAACTGTTAAACTGAGTAGTATCACAAACAGATCCATAACCTAGAGCTGTTTGACAAAAACTTGGTATGGATTGACTAGGTTTCATCAGATAGAAGGCAAAAAAGAAAAAAAGCTTATATTCTCCATCTCTGTTGAATCCATATAGCTTGTTAGGCTTTCACAGAAAGCACTGTAATCTGAACATTCAATTCAGTACCCAGAGTTTTACTGGGGACTCACTAAGTATGACTGAAGTCTCAATGCAGCTCAAACATGAACAAAACGTGTATTTTATCAAGGCTGTCTGTATATGTAGCATGTAGTGTGTAGAGGGTCTCAGTATCACAGTCTATGAAGTACTGAAAGATTTGATTAGCAGCCTGTAGAAGTGTGTTGAGAAAATACACTGAACCTCAGTTATTTCCTCTTTCTGCACAGGTCTCACCCATGTTTGAGTGAAAAGAACTAGGAGTCCAGCTTTGCTCCTCAACATCAGTTTACTACGTCAAATCTTTACGTCTTGTGATTCCACCATCTTGGCAAGTGTCTTCTTGATCCTCAGGGCAGTGAGCCTTGAGGCAGGATTATGAGCCCAGCATTCAGACATTAATTTCAATATTGCTCTTAAACACTGTAAAACAAAAAACCAAAGGAATAGAATAGTATTATAACAACTGACAGACCTGAGAGGTGTATAATAATAAGTTACACAACTACTAAGTCCAAACATGCAAATTCTATGCCTTCTGCAAATTTCCTGACACAAAATTATAAATATATCAACTGTAAAAAAACCCCAAACAACCGCAATCCAATCCTTCATTGTCCTTTCCCTCACTGGCTAATATTAACATTAGTGGAATGAACTGAGGTGTTTTAGTTTCACAAAGATGCATTATCAGAAGTTATCATTACCACTCAAAAACAGTGGTACAAAAATAAGTAGAACTATTTCTATATGTATGGCAGAAAAATACGTAGAGAGCATTTTCACTGAAAATGACGCCGGGGACAAAAGTTCTTTCAGTAGTCAAAAAAAAAAAAAAAANAAAAAAAAAAAAAGAAAAAAAAGGGAATTCCTAGAGACACCAAGGATCACAAATCTAGCTTGCTAAATCAAATACTTACATCTTATTTACTGTGTTCAAGCTGTGGCCCTTTAACATCACATTTAAATTTAATATTTTGTTACATCGTGGCTTGTCCCATAATGTACCAGTAAAAAAAATGAAAAAAAGAAAAGTGCAAATATACAGACCCAAATAAATTGTTTCTTATTCCACAAAATACCTTATGTGACAAACAAATATGCTGTATGTATTAATAGTAGTAAAGCCAATTAAAACCTCATTTATAAGCTTTAGCTCAAATAAAAACTCTGGAAAATATTCCACTATCCAAAAGATCTCAGACCAAGCAGCATTCATACCCCTGGATGCCGCTTAAGGGTATCTCCACCTCAGATCACTGAAAAGATACAGAAAAAATTATGGTATTTTGGGTTGATTTTAAACATTTTGTTTTCCTATTGCTGCTGTGCAGTTTTCAAAATACCAGTTGTGTCTCAACACAGTCCCTATCTTACAACAGTTCAGTACTTATTGAACAAAAACCCCTTTACATATTAATGAACAAAGTGAACCGATTTTTCCTGCCAGCATACTCACTTCATCACTATTCCATCTATTCGATACTACTGGGCGCAGGCGTTTGACACACACCACTTCTCTCATGTCCTCATAGGATGGATCATTTGGCACCATGTCATAATATGGCAACTGATACTCTTCAACAATACCTGGAGACGGTTGTGAAAGACCAGGAACCATTGAAAAAAATAACACACAGTTATGTATCTACTTGTGAGACCTCTTTAGACAGGAGCAAAAGTTAACTCAATTTTGTGCCAAGGAAAACCCACCACACTGTTACACTGTGATTAAAAAAACCCAAAATTCACTATGACAATCAGATGTTTACCAGAAAAGCTCCAATATTATTATATTTAATAGCTACAATAATTCCTTGCAGCCTCCTTGCTTTTGATACCCAATGCAGAATATAACTTCTTCTAATTCACCACATGCTACAACGAAACAGGATGAAAGTTTAAGATGGAATAAGTGAATACAAGTGAAGGTCTGTGAGGTCACAAAAGGAAAGTGAAATAAGAGGAGGGATGACTCTCAAAAATATGTTTAAGGAGAAAACTGAATAACACCAGAACTGCAAGAAAGTGTAACAAAGGAATAATATTCTATCCATTACATTTTAAAAGTTTTATTAAAAGCTGAGACGTTAAATTCATCTGCATCCCATTATTTATCCCAGACCAGGAGCCCTGATTTCTGAGTGAGGAAAAAAGGTCCAAGATGTTTAATTGTAACAATCAAAAAGGTTTAGTTCAGTGATTTTCAAATTGTCTCTGGACAGAATGTTACTACTGATTTTAAAGTACCCAAGCCAGTCAATATAGCAAACCGCTTGTATTATTCCCTGGAAAAGTATTGTTAAAGTGAGACAAGGGCCTGTATAAAATTTATACAGAATATTTAAAAGTTTACCTCCTGTGATGCAGCGCCGAGCCATTTCCCAAATGATTAGCCCAAAACTGTAGATGTCAGCCATGATATACGGTTGGAAATGGTTTTTATTCAGGCTTTCATCTAGGACCTCTGGAGCCATGTAACGTTTCGTTCCCACTCGAGTATTCAAGGGAACATCAACTTCATTTGTGTCACTATATGAAAATATTAGGAAGTCAGTGAATTGTGGACAATCACAAAGCATGATACAAAATCCTGTATGACACAATGACTGCACTGCAAAGCTCCCATTTACAAATTTAACTTGTTCTTTTCTTTCCCCTTCTCAATACTACACTGAAAATACCTCCCTGAAAGAGATCATCTAGAAATAAACAGCAGTGAGTATTACATTGTTCAAATTTTCTATGAGATAATTTATAATGAAACTGAATGGTAGTAATTACTATGACAGGCCAGTTTTGAATAACAAGTTAAGTTTCCTCTTCCGTTCCTCTACAAAACAACTTTTATTTTCCAAAACAAAAATCTTTTTGTTGTTTTCTCAACAACCTGTTTTCACCCCAACACTTATCAGCATTCAAAGGATAAACAACATTTTACTCTCAGGACTGAAAAAACCTGAAAGCATGCAACCAAACCTGACACATTAAAACATATAAATAAATAAATACATACATACATAAATAAAATATTTAAATACATATAAGTTTTCAAGAGGATTTGTCTGTTTACCTGTTAAACTTGACTGCAAGACCCAAGTCAGCAATGCAGCAGGTTCCATTTTTCTTTATCAAGATGTTTTTGCTCTTCAGGTCCCTGTGGGCAATAGCAGGCTTGCCCTGTGTCCCATAGATTTCTGTGTGTAGATGGCACAGACCACAGGCAGCGGAATATGCCAGTTTGAGGAGAGCCCTGTTGTCTAGAGTAGTGCATTTCAGAAAATCATACAATGATCCGTTTTCATGATAATCTGTAATCAAGTAAAGCTGTGTCCAGGAGCCAGTGCCTTTAATATCTGCAGCTATGAAACCTATGAAATAAATTCAAACTTTTTTTAAATGTATTTGTGATACAGTTTTAGTAAGACTAAACAGATTTAGTAAGATTTCCTAATGCTGTATTGTCTTGGACTGTATTAAAAAAAGTACCCACTCCCATATGAAAGCTAGCAATGTCAAAGCCCAGATTTCATCCATACCTGAGGTTACTGTTCCAGTCCTCCAGCAAACAGACTGTGGACACATCTACAATCAAGTGCAGCAAGATTCTACCCTTTTAAAAATGTTTTACTAGCATACATTAAGGGACACTCATCTGGTTAGTCCATGGAAGCCGTCATGTACCCCTCCCACTAAGAACTCCTCCTTAACCCTCACACAAAGCCCTCCGAACATGTATTGTTTCCTCACCAAGGATGTTTTCATGACGCATTAAAACAGTCTGGTAAATCTCTGTTTCTCGGAACCAACTGGCTTCTTCTGTAGTGAAGAAAACTTTCACTGCGACTTTTTCACCCCTCCATTTGCCCATCCACACTTCACCATACCGTCCTTTCCCAACTTGCCTCACCATCTGAATTTGTTTGGCAATAGTGCGCTGAACCTAAGGAAAGAAAAAGGTTATTAAAATCAAAATGAGGGGAAGGTGGAGGAGGAAAACCCAGCAATTAACTTAAAGCCCCTGGACAAGTTGCTTTTCAAGCTTGAATTACTTTAAATTTTACCTCACTGAATTTGTTCTATATTATTTCCCACCATTCCCATTTCAAACTTACAATTGCTGCCTCTGAGGAAGAATTGTATAATAAATCAAAAAAAAATTAAATCAGCTCAATTTCTTATTTAATTCAGCTGTATTCTCTTGCATTCTATTTGTTTCTGTTTTATAAACAGCCATCTGTCTCACTGGTTAACTTTTATGCAAATACTATGTAGGATGGTGAAGCACAAATTACGAACAACTATCAACCAATAAAAAGCAAATATCTTTTATTGGACAGTGGATACTAGGAAAAAAACAGTTTTGAGTTTGCTTGATTCAATACTTATCCATTCTTTGCATTTTAATCTTAATGTCTGTAGGCTCCAGGTTTTCTTTAAATTTTGCTGATACCAACAGATTTTATAACATACAATCTAATTTTGCCCTTTATTTTAGTTAATTATGTGAAGGTAGGCTTTCATTCACGTCTAGTTTGTACTGTGTCTTTCAGAGTAATTGCATATAAAATAACAAACACACTGTATGGATAAACCGCTTTGTATTTGATGGAGTGAAGTTCAGTGAATTAAAATCTTAGTTTATGATTTACCAACAATGGTAGTCCAGATCCACTCCCAGAACTCTGGGACTGGTCAATAAGGTCTTTTAATGACTCCCCAGCTGGAATAAATGCTTCATCTTGTTCCAGATCACGATTGTAACAGTGCCTCTTTGCCATCGACTTACAGTAATGCCTGAAAAAGTTACAGGAGAAGTTAAGCTGAACTCCAAAACACTCTTCAAAATATGTAGTAAATGGAACTATGATAAAAGTTATTTACATGTACAAGTTTTCTTAAAAGAAAAAGCAAATCAGATTTTGCTGTACCATTTTTTTCAGACACGTAACTTACATAGTTTTTTAATGTTACGGAGTTGTTCTAATGCACACATAGGGACATCAGTTTATTATGAGTCAAATGGAAAGTGAACATTTTTAATATTCAGCGCTCAGCCAGTGTTACTCGTGTGATAGTGCTGGATTTGGTTTAAACTACCAGATTAAAACTTGATCCACGGCAGACAAAGCTGACACATGTTTCTGCTGTAGCTGGTAGAACACTGGTCTCCTCCAGCCAGTACAGGGCTGGAGCTGACAGAAGCAGGCACGGTCCCTTAAACTGCACCTGCACAAACTGCCAGAGCTAAGCTGGTCCATTTTTTAGTTTTGAAACACAGCAGAAAGAGTTGTAAAACATATCCTAGTTCCTTTATATTTGCAAAAGCACTAAGCAAAGTTTAATCTTGGAAGTAGATAGAATTTAACTATCAAGGTGACTGAAAATTCAAAACTGTAAAAAGCATTAAGATATTCCTGTTTAATGCATGCTATAGCATCAACGTTAAGTGTAGCTGAGAAGACCATCAACACTTTGTAGCCAAAGGAAAGAACTGAATTCACCTAAATTCTATGCTGTGAGCATTTCATTTTACCTAGCAATGCAAACTGCTATCCACAGAAACGCAAAATTAAATTACAAGAGTTTAACTTCCAATCAATTTTTGTCAAAAATACATATGATTAACTGAACACATTTATAAAATAACTGTTCTTGATTACATTAATTTGGGAAATTAAAAACTTGGCTAATAAAAAAGAGATTTCCTTACTTGTAACAAAAGCAGCTAAGTAGGATGATCATGACAATTATGCAGACTGCCATGGAAATCAACACTGCCACCCAACGAATGCTGCCATCAAAAAGTCCATCTATTTAAAGAAGAAAAATAAAATGGAAAAGGTTTCCAGAGTCTATTAATAAACAACTACTGTAAATAATTTGTTTACATATGATATTTTCAGATACTGTGTATATGAACGAGCACAAACTGAAACACCAGAGGTTTTGTCTGAACTTCAGGAAACAGTTCTTTACTGTGAGAGTGATCAAGCACTGGCACAGGTTGCCCAAGGGGACTCTGGATTCTCCCTCCCTGGAAACATTCAAAAGCCATTTGGACATGATCCTGTGTAACTGAGTTGAAGTGGTCCTTCTTGAGCAAGGGGATTGGACCTGTCCAACCCTCAACCAGCCTGCAATTCTGTGACAGTATGTGAGGCCACTTGCAAAACATCAGAAAGGAGCAAGACAGCTGATATATACAACACATCCACTCTAATGAAATTACACAAAACATATAGCTTTCCTATCAAAGTAAGTATTTACACCAGAAAAGCAGAGATCATTTCATTTGGATGACAACAAAAAAATGATTTAACTTAAGATTTCAAAGTTCTAGGGTTTTGTTGACTCTTGTTAGTCTGTTCTTAGAAATAAGAATGAAGGATTTACAGCTGTAAGATTCTGAGAAGGTATTAAGTCACAGTTACACCAGTATAACATGTCTAGCAATGAATAAACGCATGAAAATATAAACTATTTTCACTGGGAACAACAGAAAAGAATAACTTTACAGTAGATAATAGTTACCAATATCAGAATATTTTTTTCCAAAGGTTCACCATGGCAAAACAATAGCAGAATTTAAGAACATCATTTTAAAAGAGAAAAGAACAGGCTGTGGATATAGAATAAAAACAGATCCAAAGATCACATGCAGACCAAGACACATGAAACTGCATAAGAGAATAAAAATACCATGAGTGACCAGTGGAGGATAAGATTAACTTGGAAGTGACAGGAAAACAAAACTAGAAATAAAATATGAAGCACATCATAGGGCTTCATCTCAAAATTACTTAGTAAGGAGAAAATAGATCTGTGCCATACTGCAATTACAATTTCTTCTTATTTTTATCTGTTTACTAGGGAGAACAGAACCCACAGAGCATTTATTAGTGGCAATGTGAACATCTAGGAGCTGTTTACCTGTACTATCAAGTGGTGGTAACGTGGGTTGCAAATCTTGATTGCAGAAATCCGTTCGACAGCACTCAATTGTGCGACGTAATTGTGCTTTAGGTGAGTCCTGTTGAGGGACAATTGAACAAGCACTCAGATTTTGAAGTGATCAGCTAGGACAAGGACAGACTGATATAACACAGGGCAGAGAAAAGTTTAAGTTATTTTGTTTAAAAAAAAACAAACCCCGTTTGGCCTCACATTAATATAATGAGACAGCCTCACAGTGGCAGACAAGCCACTTCTCTCTGGTTGCACACACTCTATCTTCACATTTTTTATTTTTCAAGGAACTCTTTTACTTGGTGCACAGAAATAGATGGCTTCTACCTAAGGTGTCATTTCATGCATTGCAAAATGTTTAACCCTGGTCAAAAGCAGTTAATCATATGTTAAATTCTGCCTTTACAACAAAACCAGAACCCCTCTAGCACTTTTTCTCTTGAATGCAACTTAGGGGCACCGTTTGCTTCAAAATCCTCCTCAAAATACCATATAAAATATGGAGAGGCATAAAAATGATCTGAAGGTAAGACACCAATATAAATACAAGAACAATTTCAAGAGGTCATCATGACATGGAGTGAGTCCAGAGAAGAGCAACGAAGCTAGTGAAGTGGCTGAAGAAAAGGCCTTTTGAGGAACGGCTGAGAGAGCTGGGGTGTTTAGCCTGGAGAAGAGGAGGCTGAGAGGAGACCCCATTGCTCTCTATAACTGCCTGAAAGGAGGTTATAGAGAGGAGGGTAATGGCCTCTTCTCCCAAGTGACGGGACAGGACAAGAGGGAATGACCTCAAGCTCTGCCAGGGGAGATTTAGGAAAACATTTTTCACAAAAAGGGTTATTGGGCACTGGCACAGGCTACCCAGGGAGATGGTTGATTCACCTTCCCTGGAGGTGTTTAAGGCAAGGGTGGACAAGGTCCTGAGGGAATGGTTGGACTTGATGATCCAGTGGGTCTCTTCCAACCTGGTTGTTCTATGATTCTACGACACCTCAAGTCTGATTTGCAGTAACCCTAAATGTTCACAGCTACAGCTGAAGTCAATAGTTCTTCCAAAAAGCAGCACCACTCACACTATGTTGGATAGTCCACTTAATTACACCTCTTTAAATCAAAAGCAAGTTATATTCATGCAATTATTGATGCACAGCTCTTCTAGAAAGGAAAATATAAGAAGTTAAATGTCAGATAAGAAAGCATACACATTTAATAAACTGTGTGTGAAACTTGAAGGGAGTGCTTGTGTAATCTGTGAAGATAACTCCTTATGATTGCGCCCTTCTGTCAAATGAGCTGACAAAATCAATTCCAAATTAAAACAATCAAGATAGTCTGCACTGCAACATGAACTACTCCGATCAACTAGGCTGACTATACAGTTCATTTCAACTGATGAAACAGCTGACCAAAGTCAAAGGCTATTGCCCTCTGTTCACTCTGTCAGTGGATTATGAAAACTTGCAGAGAACTCCAACAAGTTAGGATTCTATTCCAACTTTTACTTAAAAACCATTAAGTGTCCTTTCTGTCGCTACTGGCCCAGGACTTTTCAGTGCCCTTCTCCTCAGAGGTAAATGGCAACATGCAAATTCTATGACTGTGGTTATAAACTACAGAGATGTGAATTGCTCATGCAGTTTCCCTACATAATCTCCACAGAGACAGTAAATTTTCATTATATTTTTATTTTTTTACCTTGCACTGGAAGTCTGAACCTTCATACTTCATGCAGCCAGAAGCAAGTGTGGGTTCTCCGTGTTCATCTTCCTCAATGATAGCAAAGCAATGCCCATTAGTTCTGAAATAAATATATCAATTGTGCTTTACCAGCATGCTGTTGTTGAATATGCAGCATCAGTTGACCATGAACCCATGAATAAGACTAGAATGGCAACGTCTAGAAATATTTTCTTTAGCAGTAGTTTGCATACAGCTTGAGAACAAAAGAATCCCCACAGTATTTTCAAACAGAACACTGCAAGTATATTTTCTCCTCGATATTCTGCCTTCTGCTTCCTCATCCTCCTTCAAGATTGCTCATATCCCACTACAGATAGGCTGTTGTTCAGAAACAACAGGAGGAGTGGAAGCGTGGACTACAATTCTATACATTAAATAAATTTAATTCACTTGTCTGTTCTTGACACCACAATGATAAACTCTTGCAGGGGAGTCCTAGTACATGAAAGGTAGCTATTTCAAGGTTGAAGGCTGAGCTATGCTCTTTCCTCATAAGATCTCTCACATTATCCAGCTTTTAGGACAAATCATAACAACCAGCTTCCAAGCCCACTTTCTGAAGCTGACAGTAACAAATAGATTACATTCGTCAAAAAAAATCCACCATACATCAATATCTTTTTATACAACTGTTTTCATTTCTATATGACACAAAACATCAATAATATTTGTAAAGAAGCACAAACCAATTGGCAGTGGTAGACCTGTGCTTTCAAAATCCATTCATTCCCTCAAGACAGATACTAAGGAAAACAAATCCAGAAATTTTTTTTTTTATGTAAATGAATGTATAGAAATGCAGATTTGGGAAGCATAATGCTAGAATGCACCCTGCACACAAGCACAAGTGTTATTAACTCTCTAACAGCTTTATTTATTATTTATTAATGGCTAATGACCGACAGAATCATTACTTCAGAGGAAACAAATCAGTAAAGCCTATAATGCCTGCATACACTGGAGGGTGATAAAATGCAAAAAATAAATGCCAAAGGAATGTAAAGACAAAATATTGGATCATAACTGAACATTTCCTAGGTGCAAAACTACATTTGTAAAGTACTACCTCTGTTTACATTTTAAAAGATAGTGTTTATTCCACCTCCTTGGGTTCCACAAAAACTGCTTTATCTGCCAAGTGACGTCTTTAGGAAGGCCTAATATTATATATGAAAGTGAAGCTTCAAATTACAGTAGCAAATAATATGTTTTCTATTGTGTAACTTAACATTAATTCTTAAGGGAGAAAAAACAAGGGCCTTAGAAATGGAATGGTAAATGAAGAGAAAAAATGAAAATCAGTGACATTTCATAATGTGAAAAAACATCTGAAGAGAGCACATAGTCAGTGCATTAGTCCACTGGGATTCTTTTGCCTATTAAAAATAAAACTACCCTCCTTGTCCCTACATGTTTAAAGGAATTTCTCTCATACTCTGCAACTAATAAATGTGTAATTAGAACAATCTTCAAGTCAATGGCTATGTTGCTAACATTACCTTTCAACTACTACGTGAACAAACATCAGACTAACCAAGTAGGTAGTCATATCAGAAGTTTTAGATTTGGTTCATTTAATACTCATTGCGTTATAAAATGTTACAGGTTAACTAAAACCTCAGTCTCAAAGTAGTTGCTGGGGACAAAGTGCCTGGTTGCAGATGGTTGTAAGGTATGGTGAAAGCAGTACTGTTTACATACAGAGGGACCAGGGGTTTTACTGCTCGACTCTCTGGAGTCAGAGTTTCTAATCAAGCAAAACTGAGACTCTTCAAAGAGCTTCTTCTATCCTGTACGCGATACTTACATGCATGTGTTATTAATAGCATCATCTGGACAATGTCCTGAGCAGTAGCACTTAAGGAAAGGTAAAGTGTCCTCTGGAGCGAGTGTTACGCCATTTGCTTGTTTCTTTTGGTCAGGATTTGTCTTCATTCCTGTGCCTTGAAGCATGCTGTCTAGATTTTGACCTGGAAATGGACATTTAAAAAAAAAAAAAAAACAATAAAAAAAATGAAGAAAATATTTTTGCATTTCTCCAATAACTGTTCAAGGCAAAATGAGACAACAGAATGCTTACATTGACAAATAAATGAATTACACAAGGCATAAGAACTTTCTTTTCAAGATTATAGCAGAAATAGAAGTTAGTAATTTTGCTCTATAAATACCTAGCTCAAATATTTTGTATCTTAACAGCAGATCTTCCAATCATAATAAACAGAAAGAGGATATTTTTTTGAGGTGGGGCAGAAAAGTAGCAACACAAATGGTAAGAATTCTGTGAAGAAAGCCTTTCTCATTCACATGTCCAGAAAAGACAACAAAATGTTGACCTCTTGATAACCACAACAGTATAATTCTATGCATGACTGAACGTACTTAATATGCAATTTTCTAATTTTCTGAACTGAAGTTATTTTTTATGGATTCAGTCTCATAGAAGAGCAGTAATAAGTCCTAGATCTCTCGGGTGTTTTGATCTCTGTATGCATTAGTACTTCAAAACAGGGCTAAAGTAAATCTTGTTTGCAAATTAAATTTCAGTACATGAGATGAACATCCACACACATGAGCTTTCAGAGAATAAAAATAGGGCTAAATTATGTTCCAAGTAGTCCTGAATTTCTCAGCAGCAACACAGTTGAGTATCATTTGTTCTTCATATTATTAAAGTACTTCTGTGAACGTAGGCATTCGGAAGAAAAATTCCATGTATTTTCTTCTTAGTGAAGAATACCCCCCCAAAATATTTAGGAACATTATCTTCCTCATTTGGAATATGCTTTGTGATCACCATATGAAATGAGAACATCTTCATCCATCTCCTCCAGCTTTATCACGCATCATTTTACCTACAAACTCTTTCTGTCCATCACCTAAAAGTAGCCTTGGCTCCAAGGCCTCAAGGTGTGACTCAAATAAAGTTAGAAGAGTCGGGAACAGGCTATTCTACAATTTACAGCAATTCTATGTGTGGGGGAGGCTCAGTGCATAAGGTAAGAGAACAGGCAGTTATGAACTGTAGGAGCTTTTACAAACTCAGTTACTATTAAAAAAGTGGAGGCACCTCGGTATCCCTCAAACACATTTTAGTCATAATAAAAAATTCAATTTATCTAAGAATAAAACAAAATATTTTGATGAGGAAACTCAGTCTCTTAAGAGATTCTTGTGGCTTCCTGACAAACCCACCAAAAGCAAGAACATTACTCTTATGTTCTACCTTGCTTGAAGGATGTGCAGAAAAACTTGATTAAAGCCCTGTGCAGCTCCCACCCTCTGTATCATGCTGTTGTAACACCCACTACATCATTCAGCTAAATGTGCAAATAAGCATTTGTGAAACTTGATCTTATTGTTCTGAAAACAAGCAGACTTGCAGATTTTCTATCTAATTAATACAGCACACCCAGTGCATTGCCTCGATTCAGCCATTTCCCTGAAAGGGATACAGTTAAGAGTACATCCTAAGGAATTACAGCACCATTGGCCTAGACCCTCAAATCATTTAGCCACCTTTTGTTTCAGATGTAGCTCTCCAAAAGTAGTTCAGTAATGCCAGAGTTAAATATCCCCGATAGGAAGGTCCAGTGCTAGAATAACACAGTTTACCTGAGCAATAGGTACTTCTGATTTACCCAAGAGGGATTTTGCACCAACAAAAATAGCAGATCCTCCACCTGTCCTCTCTTTCTACATATTTCTTCCCGGCATAAACTGAAAGCTCGTTTTAATAGTGTAGCACAGATGCTACACAACATTCTGTAAGCACATTTAAGAGACAGTTACCTGCTCAGAGAACAGGCAATTCTACAGTACGTAAAGGAAAACCCACTGCATATGTACAAATCCTGTCTTTCCTTCTAATTTTGTTGAACTACTAAGGTATCTTCCCTAATTAACGTTACAAAATCCTCTTTATCTTCAGAGACATTCCACATGTCAGAAGCCTGAATACTTTATGATCTATGTCTTGCAGTCCCTCATCCATCTTCCTATCCCAAGTACTGAACGCAGCATTTTTTCAATTCATTAGAAGAGAAATCAAGGAACCCTGAAAGCACAGCTTCTCCTAGCTCAGAAGAGAAAGAATAAAATCTTCATGCAGGTCTGCAATCTTGTTAAGTGCTATTAGTTTTTGTAAACTAACACTGAAGAAGCATGGCTACATGTATACCAATCTTTTATACTAAACTGAGATGAAATACGTTTTTCCTCTCAACTTATTATGATGGATTGTGTAATGAGTTACAAAAAACACATACCAAATAAAATATGAAATAGGTAACTGTATTTTCAAAGAACAAGCATCTCTGACTTTCATACAGTTCATAGAGGCAATGATTATTATTCAAAGCAAACCCAGACTACAATTTTGTTATTTTTGTAACATGAAAAAGAAATGACACTCCATGGTAGCCTTCATTCAGTATTTTTACTTTCCAAGATCATAAGGAGAACTCTTATTAAACAGAAGTTCAATTGAGTATCAAGTGATGGAAGAAAAAGGAAAGTACTGAGACTGTCAGGAATCATAGCCACATCTAGATACTATCCCTGACAGTATCCTTCACTGTCGTACTACAGTTCATCCTTGGCACGACAAGAAAGATTAGTGTCTATAGCATCTATCTTAAAGATGCTGTGCACGGGGAAGGGAGTTCAATGGGGAAAATTATTTGGTTCCATTCACCTGAGATAGGGCAGATCAAGAACTGAATGGGGTCACAGGATGTTTCATTGCTGTTTTTCCTCATTAACAGATACTGGGTAAACGAACAAGAGTGAATGAAGAATATGCCTAAATGACATTTTGCTCTAGGAGCCACCTGATCTTCTTGTAACAGTGCTCTGATTATCACCCACCCTCTGAACGTCACATTCATACTGCTTCATCTTTTCCAATCTTGATGATTCTATGATTGATTTTATCTTCCTTCTGGGAGTGGACAGAGAAAAGGAGGATCACATTTTAGGGGTCTTGTGACACTGCAATACTTGATGAAATAATTAATGGCTTCTTTTCCATGATACATACAGTTGTCAGCTCTGCGGTGCAGCTAAGAAATACAGATACACAAATCTTACATAACCTTCAAAGGTGTAAATGCTATGCATTAATACACACAGCTTCAAACCAAAAAAGTCTGCACCAAAATACAGCACCCAGTGACTTAAGGCAGAGCAAAGCTCCTTTTGCCATTATTTCCTACCCTCTCCCTGTAAACTGCACAGGGCTGGCGGGGCAAAATGATACACATCAGCAGCAAAGGAACTGTCAGATGCTGATAAGTAGGCATTAAAATGGCCTTCTGTTTAAAATTAAACCTTTTTTTAATAAAAAAGAGCAACCAGCAATGTATCATATCCAGCCCTCGACTGAAAATATAATTGATCTTGTGGTGGCCATGTCCCTTGGTCTTACATTGTTTGCTATTGATGATGGATGCTGGCAAAATGTATGTTACACATCACATATGGACAAAGCACGAGGTAAATGGTAATACTCACAGTAGCCAATTTCCCTGCAAATGTGGGGCATAAAATACCAGATAGTGCCTTTGTGAAATTCTGTTTACAGCTGGTTTTCTCAATGTGGCATGTGAGATAGATGGTATGTTACAGCTTACTTGCTCTCTGCATCATTCTGGCAAGTCAGCAATTTATTTTAAGGGCTGGATGTAAGTGGACAGCATTAGTAACTTGGTGAGCCTGCACAGGAAGCTCTAATCATCCAGGAATCTTAGAATTGATCATGGTCAAGCTGGAAGGCAAAGACATTGGAATGACAGCACAGCGGGAGGTAACAAGCAATGAAGAAACCCTACCATATAATCAGCTATCAGAAAANGTAACTTGGTGAGCCTGCACAGGAAGCTCTAATCATCCAGGAATCTTAGAATTGATCATGGTCAAGCTGGAAGGCAAAGACATTGGAATGACAGCACAGCGGGAGGTAACAAGCAATGAAGAAACCCTACCATATAATCAGCTATCAGAAAATAAGCAACAGTATACTCTGTTCACTGATGGGTCTTGCAGTCTTGTAGGAAATCACTGAAGATGGAAAGCTGCTGTATAGAGTCCTACATGATGAGTTGAAGAAGTGAATGAAGGAAAAGGTGAATAAAACCAACCTGCACAAGTAAAAGATGAATGACTTTGCAGAATGACATTGCAGAATGAGAAGAGCGACCAGTACTTTATGTCTATACCGACTCCTGGATGATGGCAATGGAAACGGAGCAACTTGCAGCGAAGAGGTAAAACCATCTTGCTTGCCACATTGTGGTAAGACATTGCGGCCAGACTAGAAAAACGAGTTGTAAAGGTATGTCATGTAGATGCTCACATACCCAAGAGTCAAGCCACTGAGGAACATCTAAACAACCAGCAAGTGGATAAGGCTGCTAAGGCATTCCAAACAGATTTGGCTTGGCAATGTAAAGGTGAATTATTTCTAGTTTGGTGGGCCCATGACACTTCAGGTCATCAAGGAAGAGATGCAACATACAAATGGGCCTGTGACTGAGGAGTGGATTTAACCACACATACTATTGGTCAGGTTATCCACAACTGTGAAACACTCACCACAATAAAACAAGCTAAACATTTAACACCTTTGTGGCACGGGTGATGATGGTTGAAATACAAATATGAGGAGGTCTGGTAAATTGACTAATTGTGCTTTCTCAAAACTGCCAGGGTAAGCACCATGTGCTTACAATGGTGGAAACAACCACAGGATGGCTGGAAACATCCTGTGCCCCATGTCACTGCCCTTAACACTATCCTGGGCCTTGAAAAGCAAGTCTTGTGGAGGCATGGTCCAGAAAGAACAGAGTCAGACAATGGTACTCATTAAAAAAACAGTCTTACAGATACCAGGGCCAAAGAATATGATATTGAATGGCTATATCATATTCTTGATCATGCACCAGCCTCAGGGAGCCTGCTTTAGGATGCAGATACTGTACAATAATTCACTCCATCAAGGACATTTTGCCCTTCTGCTTATCACAAGCTTTCAGAATGATTTAACACATACAGCTATGTGAATTAAACCCTGGTACAACTCATACAGCTGGAGAAAAATATCAGTACTTTTCTTTATACACAAAATAATTTTAAATATTAGGAAAAAAGGGGTTTTTTGAGTGCAAAGAAAAGATCTTAAATGCTTCTATAAGCTCTGTGTCTGGCATTTTAACCATGATTCTCCCCATACCGCTTTTTTTTATATATCAAGCTTGTGATCTCCACAGACCTGACATGTCAGAGGTAGAGCTCTTTCTAGCAGAACTGGTTCCTAAAAGTCACAGTGTGTTCCCAGACGACTTGTTTAAAATCTCTCTCTCTTTACCACCCTCCAGCTCTCCCAGGAGCTACACCAGTGCTCACCACAGACGCTAAGTCCCTGTCCCCATTCCTCCTCAACCAGCAATCCCCAGCCTCTGCTCCTGCTCCCCTTCCNGTGATACTTGTTACCTGTGGCCTCATTGTAATATACCTTGCAATACATGTGGCTGTGTCCTTACCTGAGAATCTTGGGCATCACTTAGCAGACTCTGTTTTCCATTATGCTTTTGGCCTTGTCTGGAATAAAGAGGACACTCAGTTTGCCAGCCAGAGAAATTAAATTGAGGGAACTACACTTCCTTGAATTGTATCAAGCTGATTCTACTAGATTTTGATCTAATGAGAGTAATAGTGACTCTACACTACAGCTGGAAATAATGGTCCTACCTGGAGCCTTTGGCAGGAAGCCCCAGGGGAGACATCAGGCTGACCCCTAGGATTCTGGAGTTAAGGATACAAGGGCTCTGAGGCCAGCTATACTCCAACTGAAAATAAAATCTTAACAGCATATGAAGGAGTTAGAGCTGCTTCAGCAGTGACTGGTACTGAAGCACAGCTCCTCCTAGTGCCTCAATTACCAGTACTAGGCTGGATGTTCAAGGGTCAAGTTTCTTCTACTCATCATGCCATTGATGCTACATGGAGTAAGTGGACAGCATTAGTAACTTGGTGAGCCTGCACAGGAAGCTCTAATCATCCAGGAATCTTAGAATTGATCATGGTCAAGCTGGAAGGCAAAGACATTGGAATGACAGCACAGCGGGAGGTAACAAGCAATGAAGAAACCCTACCATATAATCAGCTATCAGAAAATAAGCAACAGTATACTCTGTTCACTGATGGGTCTTGCAGTCTTGTAGGAAATCACTGAAGATGGAAAGCTGCTGTATAGAGTCCTACATGATGAGTTGAAGAAGTGAATGAAGGAAAAGGTGAATAAAACCAACCTGCACAAGTAAAAGATGAATGACTTTGCAGAATGACATTGCAGAATGAGAAGAGCGACCAGTACTTTATGTCTATACCGACTCCTGGATGATGGCAATGGAAACGGAGCAACTTGCAGCGAAGAGGTAAAACCATCTTGCTTGCCACATTGTGGTAAGACATTGCGGCCAGACTAGAAAAACGAGTTGTAAAGGTATGTCATGTAGATGCTCACATACCCAAGAGTCAAGCCACTGAGGAACATCTAAACAACCAGCAAGTGGATAAGGCTGCTAAGGCATTCCAAACAGATTTGGCTTGGCAATGTAAAGGTGAATTATTTCTAGTTTGGTGGGCCCATGACACTTCAGGTCATCAAGGAAGAGATGCAACATACAAATGGGCCTGTGACTGAGGAGTGGATTTAACCACACATACTATTGGTCAGGTTATCCACAACTGTGAAACACTCACCACAATAAAACAAGCTAAACATTTAACACCTTTGTGGCACGGGTGATGATGGTTGAAATACAAATATGAGGAGGTCTGGTAAATTGACTAATTGTGCTTTCTCAAAACTGCCAGGGTAAGCACCATGTGCTTACAATGGTGGAAACAACCACAGGATGGCTGGAAACATCCTGTGCCCCATGTCACTGCCCTTAACACTATCCTGGGCCTTGAAAAGCAAGTCTTGTGGAGGCATGGTCCAGAAAGAACAGAGTCAGACAATGGTACTCATTAAAAAAACAGTCTTACAGATACCAGGGCCAAAGAATATGATATTGAATGGCTATATCATATTCTTGATCATGCACCAGCCTCAGGGAGCCTGCTTTAGGATGCAGATACTGTACAATAATTCACTCCATCAAGGACATTTTGCCCTTCTGCTTATCACAAGCTTTCAGAATGATTTAACACATACAGCTATGTGAATTAAACCCTGGTACAACTCATACAGCTGGAGAAAAATATCAGTACTTTTCTTTATACACAAAATAATTTTAAATATTAGGAAAAAAGGGGTTTTTTGAGTGCAAAGAAAAGATCTTAAATGCTTCTATAAGCTCTGTGTCTGGCATTTTAACCATGATTCTCCCCATACCGCTTTTTTTTATATATCAAGCTTGTGATCTCCACAGACCTGACATGTCAGAGGTAGAGCTCTTTCTAGCAGAACTGGTTCCTAAAAGTCACAGTGTGTTCCCAGACGACTTGTTTAAAATCTCTCTCTCTTTACCACCCTCCAGCTCTCCCAGGAGCTACACCAGTGCTCACCACAGACGCTAAGTCCCTGTCCCCATTCCTCCTCAACCAGCAATCCCCAGCCTCTGCTCCTGCTCCCCTTCCCCCCCGGAAGTCATTTGTGAAGAAGACTACTCTCTGTCAGTATGTATTCGGAACAAATGCCATAGACAAGAAAACAGTATGTGTATTCCACAAAAAGAAAAAGCACACTGCTTTCTAATTTTAATTTAATGGACTTTTAAAGAATAAATCTAAAGAAAACTAAACTTGAACTTATAATAAAGAAATACATAACCTTTCAATAATCCATTAAAATAATTTTAGTTAGACAAAAATTTAGCAGTACATGTTATACACATGTTAACAATAAAATGTTTTAAAGACAGATGCAGCCACTATAGAAATCGCTGGTAAACAAAACTACACTGTCCTCAAGCGACACATCACCTTCTGAGAACTCTGAAGTTACTTCTGCAGATTTTAGAATATTTACTTTATTTCAGATTGTTTTATATGTTTAAAATCAGTAACTATTTCACCTGAAGTAAAAAAAGAAAAGAAAAAGAATATTACACTTTTCTATATACCAAATCTTTGAATAAAAGTATGATGGTGAAATCAAATCTCAAGAGATTTTTTTTCAGTTAACTAATGGACAACATCAACTTCAATAAGTCTGTTTTAATACTGAATATTAACACTAATTATTTTTAAACTTAAGTTTTAATAAACCTTTCTTCATACATATTCAATGCCATTAATAAACTTTCAGCCAACTAATTTACAAGGATTAAAATACCGTTCTTCTGTGGTGTCTCTGAAGAACACAAGGTGTGATGAACCACATTGTGACCATTACATCATAGAGTAAACTGACAGCAATGAAGCACAAAATTTAGGAGAACACGTTTAAGTACACATTAACTTACTTAACTACTCCATTATGTATATGGATTAGTTATGCTCATCAATGCATTATAAAAATAAAGGAAGAACTCTACTCGGAAGTAAAACTGGTTATATGAAATGAAAACCTGCACTTATGGGAAGAGAGAAGTGTGTTTACCACAGTCCTTAATTGCAACTGAAGCTGTTGAACTCTTGCCTTAGATGAGCAGAAGTACGTGGATGAAGATACAGAACAAGTCACAGGCCTAAAGACATTTCAAAGGCCTTCCACAGCCAGAAACTAAATACAAAAATGTTTTTCTTGCTATGAAACCTAGCCACTTGTACCCCAAATTACTTTCGATTGTATCTCTAAGTGAAAACGTCCCACAGGCTATAAAAAAGATACAGTCCCAAGGGTGACCTCTGCGTCCCCCTGCTCAGCAGCTGTTCCCCAATAACCGCTGCTGCTGTTGCAAGAATATTTTCATAATTATCAAGGAATGCAGCCACTTGTTATTTTAATGTTACCTATTAAACATCTGTTGTGTATATATACACGCACGTATACAGACACACTTGCTGCTTATCAGTCTCTCAGTTCTTGGTAAGTCTCAGCATTCCTATCATTTTGAAGAAACCTCCAAAATAAGCAAGGGAGGAAACCGTTAAGCTGGATGCCAGTGACTGAAAGCACACTGGATTGTTCCTATCTCTCTGCTTCTTACTCCTTTTTCTGTAAATCACACAAACTCTTTCAATTACTTGTGTGCCTCCTCCATGCTTCCTTTATGATGCATTTTTGTAATATACAGCATATATTTTCTTTATTGAAACTATTCTTTTCACTTTCAGTTTCCTCTTTTTAGACTTTTCACTTCAGACTTCCACTTTCCTATAAAAATTTCAAATCGCTGACTGCTATCAGATTTATTTTCCTCCCCAACACAACACAACTCCTCCATGAATTCAGGGACAAGCAGAAAGGCCTGACTGTTTTTCTTACTCACCACCTCTAGAAACCAAGCATATTTCACAGCTTTGAAGCCAAGCCCTTAGGCAACCTGCATCAAAGAACCAACAACATCTCAGCAACCTCAACTTTCCCATGGCTTTCAGAACTTGCTCAGTATTGATTTGGAAGCCAGAAATATTCCTAAGACCTTTTCTTTAGAACCTGAAAAAAACCCTGCAGAGTCTTCAAACTTAATTTAGCTATATTATTCATTAGAACTGTACTGAAGTATGAAGAAAAAATTTGACCATGGAAAGAACTAATGTAATTTAATTTTAAGGCACTGTAAGACCTGTATATTTGTATTATTATTTCTATTTGTACCTAGAGAGAAAAATAATTGTTCCTTCTGTTGCTGTCACCTTTGAGTAAAATGCTGAATACTGACTAAAGCAAAGGGTTGACTGAAATCATGGTTTCAGTAAAAAGAACATAGCGTTATTACTCCCACCCTCTTCCCATCTTCAAGGGAAAAAGCTGGTGTCTTTTGTAAGATGCAGCAAAACTGCTTGAACAGAAATAGAACAAGCACCACTGCGAGCTGCTATATCTGAGAGTATTTTAGGGTGGAGGAGAACCTTAAAAGTCACCTGGTACCACTACCCAATCAAAGCAGGACCAACTTCTAAGTTAGATCAGGTTTCAAAGTCATTCTGACAGTTGTATGTCTAGAAATGGATATTGCACAATGTCTCCAGGCAGCCCATTCTAATGCTTAATCATGTCCACAGTGAAAATGTCTTTCCTAATTTCTCACCAAAATGTCCTTTATTGTGATTCATGCCTATTACCTATCTATTCACCTTAGAGCTACCAGTAAATATATGCAAATCTGTGCTATAAACTTCAGCTATACTTAAACCAGGCCATTTCTGTCGAAATAGGTTAGCTTATTTCTTTCCAATTAAAAGCTGCATGCTCACAACAGGAAGAGAGACTGGTGTTGAGAATTCCCCTTGCTCAACTTAACTAATGGAAGAATCCTGGATTTATGTCTGGTTTTTTTTGCTTTCAACCTTGAAATCTTTGCTTCAATGGCAAAGCTTCAAACCCAGACTCAAGCTCTTCTTCACTACTGTAATATGTGTGCGCACTCCTGCATACACTCAGAGTGAATTAAGACAAACATCAGCACTTACAGCACATACCTAGAGGTCAAGGGACATTGTTCTGAGTCCTACAGGCTGAAAAGATGAAAAGATTCAAATAACTTGGCAATTATGCAGGAAGACTTGTCCAGTTGTGGAAGAAAAAAAGTGTTTACCATTCTGTAGTCTGTACTCAATGGTACAGAAGCCTTCAGTGAGCTCAAGGTAACTCCCTGGACTGAACCCCACAGGAAACTCCAAAGAAGAGCAGATCTAAATATCTTTACCAAACTACAGTTCTGCACAGACCCAGAGACAGGACTTCTATTCCACAAAAGCTTAGCTGTGAGCATGTGTGGGATGCTATCTGAAAGAGCTTAAAGATGATCCTCCTTGAACTGGGGCACTATTCATTTAATTCAGGTCTTAGTGTAGCTGACAGCTCATCCCTGGCCATTTCCAGGTGAATATATTCAGCACCATTTATATTTATGGCTTAATAAAGGTTTGGATTATATTTCAGGATATAGTCTTGTGCTTTAAGTGCTTACCCTTACCCAGGTTAGAAACTGCAGTAGTTCCCAAATATACCTTGGTACTTGTTTACAAGGGGATACGTACCAGCAGGCGGGAAGAGGCAGAATCAATTTTGCTCTCTATAACTACCTGAGGGGAGGTTGTGGAGAGGAGGGAGCTGGCCTCTTCTCCCAAGTGACAGGGGACAGGATGAGAGGGAATGGCCTCAAGCTCCACCAGGGGAGATTTAGGCTAGACATTAGGAAAACATTTTTCACAGAAAGGGTCATTGGGCATTGGAACAGGCTGCCCAGGGAGGTGGTTGATTCTCCTTCCCTGGAGGTGTTTAAGGCACGGGTGGACAAGGTGCTGAGGGGCATGGTTTAGTGTTTGATAGGAATGGTTGGACTCGATAATCCGGTGGGTCTCTTCCAACCTGGTTGTTCTATGATTCTGTGTTTCTATGAAGTGGCTTGAAAGGGGCAGGGCCGTTACATACTTGCTGCAAGTCTGTTCTTGAAATCAGTTGTCAAGCTATGTATCAAACAGTCCTTACAGAGACAGTTCCATTAAATCCTTTAACATAATATTGCAGGTACACACCAGAAACAGAACAGCAAGATTGTCATTTGAGTACTTACAAGACTTCTTCCTTTCCCCATTTTAACAGGTTCATTGAGTTGTTATTCTTGAAAGGAAATAGCTCAAAGAATATCTCAAAACAAAATCAAACACTACGCAGTAATTGATAAAAGTATGAAAGTAGAATATAAAATCTTTTGTATTCAAGTATTAAAATGGCAGTACCAACTTAGTCTAGTCTAAATTTCCCTCAAAACATACATAAAGCTCTGTGATAGTCAGCTCAAACACCTGAGAGGTGCACAGCTGGAAGAACAAGAAATCTTACACAGAGACCAACTACAGATGTACAAGTTTGATGGACATGCAGAGTACTACTGCTCACTTCCCTGACGTGAGAATGCGATACCACTAACTGCTTGGACACTGCTAGTCTGACACTTCTCTGAACTGCAAGCCACTACGGAATTTTATCTGCCATGTACAGCTGCTAACAGGAAGTAAAGACATAATGCATTGGATTTTCCCACAAACTAGTTATAATCTTTATACTTAAGCTTCAGCTCCTGTCAGAGCACAGGATGGTCACATTGGTCAGTTCTCAATACTTTTAAATGCAACCCAGTTTGAGAGAGGAGTTAAAATCCTAATGATAATGGGATTTCCGGTAGTTTTTCATAACTCATGGCTGGAAAGACATACAAACTAGTATCCTCATTAACTGTAAACATGAGATAGCCTCGCCTCAGCCTGTTGAGTAGGTATAACAAGTTTATTTAGGTTAGTTATGCCACACCATCTCTTGGCTTCTGGGAGCATCAGAAAGCATGGGGAACTGCAAGTATGCAAGTTCAAAGGGATCAAAGACATACATGTATGGGAAACTGAAATTCAGAAACCCAAACCTTCAGTTCTGCTGCTCATGTACTTTGCTCCAAAGCATACTACACATTTCTGGTGGTGTCCTCTATTTATACATTTGCTAAAATAGACATAATCTATACTCTATACTGCAACAAGACATGGCCAGTATAAGGTCCTTTTTAGGGAAGCATCTGCATGGCATGATGCAGATGCACTTGCCTGCAAAGGAACATGAAAAACCCCAAACCAAAAAAACCCTACCCCAACTACTGGAACATGTGTCTCAGTTACTGATAAAAAATATGAACTTATATCAAGTAGTACATATTTACCTTGAACATGGAGAATGATTAACAGGCAGGCTCCAAGCAATTGCTCACAAACTCTCAGTCGAATCATGGTTCACTTTTAATCCTTCCTGTGCAAGGCAAATGGCCCTTCTGCTTGACAAATGTTAAGCTTTGTCTGTTCAGTGAAGCCTAATACAAGATTTGGTGCTTGACTGCAAAGATGATTTTGTTAACTTTTCCAACTTCCTTTCCTGAAAGATAAAATAAAACAAAGTGTTAAGAAACTATGCATTTCTGAAACAAGAAACTTAAGATTTCTCATCACACTGATCATAATGGTGTGGCTGAAAAAAAAAACCCCAAAAATGCTGATATTTAATAGCACTAATAATTGAAAATACTAGCCCTATTTTCTATCCAACAGAACAGCAGAGTTCTTCTGAAATATACATTTTCAGTATTGACTCACAGGAATGTTTTTACATTCCTATCAAAAATACGAGCTATGTTAAGTCATTAGACACAGCCATATATTTTAGACTCACATACAGCTCTTGTACGTAATAGTTGCTAGATTAACAAGTAAAAGCAAACCTGTTCAAAACATATTTTCTTAACAGAAATTCGATTTTTAACTTATTATTTTTCTTCAAAAAGAAACTCAGTGGTGACTTCCTGTAATATTGCAGGAAAAAAGCAACAGCATGTTGACCTACCAGATGAAAAATGCTTGCAGAAAAGCTTTACTGCAATAAAACCTCAGCCTCTCTGCTGGAACAAAGCTAAACCTGTATTAAACCAGTTATTTTAGTTACATAGTTTACTTATAATGTTAATTCTGTCGTCTAGAACAGTACTGTATTTACGGAAGAAAAAAAACCCCACATAATCTCATTCAACATTGGAAAGAAGAAATTAACTTCTTACTTAGCATCAATTATATCCTAGTCCTCCTTCCTCTAGACTACCATGCTGTGTAGTTTTTTCTGGAGAAAAGAAAGTTAGCTCAGTCCACAACAATAAACATTTACTATTAATATTTGTTAATTCCAATTCAAAACCCTGATATCCTTGTGGATTGCCATGTTTTGTATAAATTAATCCCCCCCTGAAAAATTACACTACTGTGTGCACACTCCATTTGCTCCAAAAATAACACATAGTTCTAATCATCTAGTGGATGAGCTCGCAGCCAAGATAGCCAAATCGAGTAAGTAGTCACTTTTTCAGACCGTAGTGGTTGTGGTCACGTTCTGCTCAACGAACTTTCTACAGTGATTCACAAGGGAAGCATAATTGGGCCTCAAAGACTGAAATGCAGCTTGAACACCTAAATAGTTAATTGCAACGAAAGCAACGTTACACAAAGATGAACAGGGGAGCGATTTTGCCTTTCCTTGGCCTCTTGTTTTGGTGGGTTTGACCCCCCCTGACCCCTGTCAGCCTGGCGCTGCTCATGAATGCCAAAGCCAGTGCTTGCACAGGGATAGGCTGCAATTACTGCTGGTGGCTGCTTCCACCATCAATAACTCAACCTGTCTGTCAGCGAGACCCAAGAACTTTTCGTTTTAATTAGTGCTTCAGAGGCATTTAACATGGAGGCAAATTAGAGCTGGGAGGTGTCCATCACTTTTCATTTCGGCAGGCACGGGGCTGCCCTGACCCCTGTCCTACTTTTCACACGTCTCTAACTTCTCCCTGAAGATGGGACACAGTACCTCCTGGCCAGAGGGAGTCAGGGGCAAGCTGTCCGCCAGGCCCTCCCAGCTATGAGCCACACTCCTTCAACAATGTGGTGGCCCTAGAGTTTGCTGTGTTACATAGGACGGGCTTGGAATGGCCGGCTTTGCAGACATCACAAGCACTTAGTAGCTTCAAAATAAACCTCCTGGTGAGGCAGAGGTGCAAAAGCATTCACTCTCTTCAGTGTTTCCTGATCACAAGGGACACAACCAAGTTTGATGGCTGACAGGGAACATCCTTCTAGCTATAAAAACCTAAGGTCAGCCACACAAGCCTGTCAGCTTTACTGCCATATTCCATGTTGCAACTGCAATAAACTTCAATCCTCAACAAAACATAGAGAAGACAAAAATTGCCAACAGCTTGTGTGTAGTAAAACAAGAAAGGCTTTATTTACAGTATTATTTTTACAGTCTATCAATGAAAAGAATTCCACTAATAGTTTGTTTAAAGTTTATTTAAAAATCATTTCTGTCTGTCTGCTCCATGCAATCAGTAAGGAGTTCATGTTCTCACTCACGCACATTTCAAGGAGTATTTCAGACTTTCAGAAAATGGGTAAAGTTGCTCCCTAGGTCAGTAAGGTAAGAGAGCACACCGGCACAGGACACAAACCTGCACTGGATATTCACTGCTGCACTGCACTATCAAAAATCAAGACAAAATGGGAAAAAAAGAATGTTTCAATGCAACCCACTTCCAACTTCACAGTGATTTTTTAATTCAGTGAGACAATCCAAGGTAGCTTTCAAAATGTTATCCAAGCCTAATCAAGAACATAATGCTCTGCTTAGAGCCAGTATTTTATACCTGAATATTCCATTTGTTAATATTTCACTTTTCAGATATGTACATATCAAAATGTTAATATACATAAAAATTTATACAGAACATTTAGTAAAGTGACACTGAGAACAAGTTCTGTTACAATTCCCCGTTTAAAAATCATTCTAATTTGAGAAAACTTACCAGCATTTAAAAGAATACCTTAAAAATGGAAAGCAAGACCCAGCAGGCCTGCAATTCCCTTCTCTTCCTGCGGAATGCACATATGATGCCTTAACATTTTTACTTGAATTACCTTTCTGTGCTGCTCCTCAGTGTCAAGTTCAGCCTCAGCCAGGAAAGCTCCACCCGTTACGCATCTTTTGACCTGTTCTTCCTTTTTTTTTTTCCCCCCACATTTCTGAGCTAAACCAACTCAGACAATCACCTGTGTCACTCTTGCACAGAAAGGGAAACCGTCTGAAAACATTTTGCTCTTAAAATCACCAGGCACTCCAATGGAGCTACGCAGCTTAACAGCTCAAAAAGAGTTTTAAAAAACAGACCAGTTGTTCAAGGGCTTCTAGAATGGCATGGTTATGACCTTGGTATGAGAAGATAACTCACTAAAACCAAAACAAATCAGCACAACAAAAAACACTTTGGACAAAGTGGTAGAGGCCGCATTGACACCTTTTTTGAGCCATATCTGGATTTCCGTGAAAGAAGCAGACTGGCAGCCCCACTAAGGCACACCACCTCAAGTGAGCAAGGCTGGACTGTCTCCAAAACCTGCCTGATATTGTGTAGAATGACACAACTAAATGACTACTTCAAACATGTTAAAGCACCAATTAACCACTGGAACGCTACTCTGCCTGAGTGATGCTGAAGAAATTCAAACTCATAAGCCAATCAACAATTTCAAAGTACTCAAGCTCTCCTTTCGTATGGTAGCCATGAAGAAACGTTTAACAGTAAAAAGTTCCTTATTCATCAGTTGTAATACCCGATTTGTCTACAGTGTAATTTATCCTTCCTAAAAATAGTTTATTGAAGAAAATGCTTTTGTTATTAGAACTGTGTGTTTGGGGTTTTTTCTGAACTGGAACTCAGCAGTGAATTCATGGTACTATCACAGCAGTCTAGCCCTGGGCTCCACAGGACTCCAAATACACGACACCGAAGTGTGCAGGATTTGTTATGTGGTCCAAAACAATTCTGAAAGCAGGGAGTTAAGTGGTAACTATTATTTAGATGTGGTTCTGCTATATTTTTAACAGCATGATTCCCAAACAAAATAAGCTGCACTGTCCCAAATTTCAATAAAGAATGATAGTGCTGAACATAACAACAAAGACAGTATGGTAAAAAGGGAACACATGAAAAAAGAAATGTCAATCTCAGACTTCACAGCATTAGAACATTAAATCCATTTCACCAGTCAAGATGTTTCAAAACATTTCTAGCAGCACATAAAACATGGAGTAAATCCAGTTGCCAAAGCAAAACAAAAAAATATTAAATTTTTCTCCTATGTTTAGAGAGGCAAAACGCAACTTAGGTAACCATAAGCAGATTACCTCAATCACTGTTTTGAACACAACTTCCAGAATAAGAGATAAACTGGACTGTCAGTCTAAGCCAGTATCCAACTACTTTTCTATTAGAGCTTAAAAAACCTGATATGGTGCCACAAAGAAAATTATTAGTTTGAATGAAGAAAAGAAGGATTGTAAGAACAGCGAAGAATTCACTATAGGGCAGACAAGTAGTTTCAAGAACAGAGATCGCTAGTACAGCTCAAATGATATTCAAAGATCCCGACTCATTCTTCTGTCAGCTTGGCTGAAGTATACCTACCCTTTTCATTAATGGACTAAACACTAAAACTTTGATAAACCTTGCTGACAAAAATGAATTGTGAATTCAGATGAGCATTATTTTTACACAGGAAGATTTGGATCACGTGAAGAACTGAAATAACAGAAAGGGAACGAAATGCAACAGCATGGAATTAGGTAAAACACTGCTGGATACAAAGGTTTGTGGTGAATGGATCTAGCTGGTGGGCAGTCACAAGTGGTGTTCCCCAGGGCTCAGTACTGGGGCCAGTTCTGTTTAGTATCTTTATCAATGACATCAACAAGGGAATCGAGTGCTCCCTCAGTAAGTTTCTAGATGATACTGAGTGGGAGTGTTGATCTGCCTGAGTGTACACAGGCTCTACAGAGGAACCTCAAGAGGTTGGATCAGTGGGCTGAGGCCAAATGCATGAGGTTCCACAACACCAAGAATGAGGTCCTGCACTTGGGTCACAACAACCCCCTGCAATGCTACAAGGCTTGGAGAGGAGTAACTGGACAGCTGCCTAAAGGAGGACCTGAGTGTGTTGATTGATATATGGCTGAGTATGAGCCAGCAGTGTGCCCAGGTGGCCAAGAAGGCCTGCATCAGGAATAGTGTGGCCAGCAGGACTAGAGAAGTGGTCCTTCCTGTGTACTCAGGGCTGGTGAGGCCCCTCCTCAAATACTGTGTTCAGTTTTGGGCCCCTCACTACAAGAAGGACGTAGAGATGCTGGAGTATGTCCAGAGAAGGGTAACAAAGCTGGTAAAGGGTTTCAAGCACAAACTTTATGAGGGAGGGGCTGGCTGAGGGAGCTGAGGTTGTTTAGTTTGGAGAAAAGGAGATTGAGGGGAAACCTTATCTTTTGCCACTGGTAGTCAGTGACAGGACAAGGGGAAATGACCCTAGGAGATTTAGGCTGGATATTAGAGCAAATTTCTTTACTTAAAGGGTTGCCAAGCACTGGCTGCTCAGGGAGGTGATCAAGTTACCATCCCTGGAGGTGTTTAAAAGACGAGTAGAATGTCCTACTTGGGGACATGGCTAGGGATATTGCTTAGGAATATGATTCAGTAGTGGACAGGTAGGGTTGGACTTGATGATCTCAAAGGTCTTTTCCAACTCAGAGGTTCTGTGGTCTAGTGGCAGACTTAGTAGGGCTGGATCAATGGTTGGACTCGATCTTAAGGGTTTTTTCCCAACTGAAACCATTCTATGATTCTATGAGAACTCTGAAGAATTTCTGCTCCACATGGAAGAAGAGTTCACTCATTGGATCCAAGGACTCCTGTATCTTAACCCACCTCAAAACATCAGACAAATCCATGGGGTGCTGCTGGGAGAGAGAGGCAAACACAACCCCAGGATTTCCTAGAGAAATTTCCCAGGAGAAATGGTAAAGAATGAACAGGGCAGAGACAATATGATTGATAAATTCAACATATGCCTAGAAGGACCGATAATACACTGAATGTTGTCAGGGAAATGATTACTCTTTGAAAATGCAACACAGGAATAAACGCAGGAAGAATAAGACAGCTATTCAACCCAAAGAAAATTACTGGTTCAACAACCACTTACTTGGTATGGATTAGCCATGAAAATGTATTTAGATCAGAAATTAGAAGACAATTCCTAACCACTGGATTGAAAATCTGCCCTAGAACCTTCTAACTAAATAGAGGCCAAAATTTAATTAGTCCCTAGTTTACAAAAGTCACCATCTTATGTAGCTGCAGGTGACAGGATGGGAGCAGACGCTGATCCAGGAGAGCCCTTACAACTCCATTTTGTTATGCATAATACAAACCCAGCCACAGTCAAAGTCAAGTAGTCAAATTTAACCAATTAATTCCATAACAAGAAAAAAGTTTAAATAAGTTTCAGATGCTATACCATGTAATTTTGTCAAATACTTGTAAATGTTTATTTTAAAAATGTTTTCTATTATTTTATTGCAAGGCAGGCCTACACAAATCATAGAAAAGTGTCACTCTGGAACAGCCCAACTAGCTATGCTTAACTGCTGACAAAAACATCCAGCTAAAACCACCTGTAAATACATTACCCAAAATCTAAGAAGGTATCATACAGCTGATGAAGACTGATGGCTATTGCAAGCTAGTTGGCTGCATGGACACCAAATTCTACTCCCAATGAGGCCCTATTTGTTTAGGCAGCAATCTGTGCAAGCTCACAAAAATAATTCCATTAAACTGCACATTGTTTTAGAATTATTGACTACATCAATATTAAAGCCAAAACACTGTGTAAATTATTTCAGTGTTTGTCTACAAACTGCTACAAAATCTAAAATGTTAAATGAAGCATATACGTGTGTGTATTATATACTTCTCAGAAGACTGAAATTAAAAAATATATAAGTTGTATTTGTAGGACATCTGTAACCACATGTTTATAATGCATGTACTGCAACAGTGAATCTGTTACTTAAAAAAAAATAAGCCCCTAACAATGGCTTTCTGCGAGATGGCTGAAATAGTTAGAAAAGGACTTATTTTGGGGCAGCTGGAAGAAAAGTCACTAAAACCTACTGCGGGTACTCTAACAGAAATGTTATGAAAGGAAGACTACACACTGCTTGCAAATATCAAATGTGTGTACTGCAGAGTTAAGAAGCCAAACTATGACATTACGATGCACCTGTCTGCTTCATAATCAAAGTTCTTAGCCATTGAGAAATTAAAGCCTAGCTGCTTTTTACCAGGGCCAGCACAATTAGGTAATTGGGGACGCCAGTCATTGGGGTCCTGAATGCCCATCTTACTGTTACTCTGGAATTCCATTTAACTAACTGCTGCAAAGTTTCTGTCATTAAATTAACAGTAATGAAATTCAGTAAACTTATTTTCCCAGTGCCATAAGGTATTCGGACGTATTCCAGTGTGCTACAAACATACTGCAGCGTGTTAAGCTCTCTTACTTGAGCATATTCAGGTCAGATTTTGATACACAATTTTTATTCATCTTGACCCGTTTCCCCCTCTTAATCTCCGTCATGTTGGTGATTAGCTGGCTGACAGCTTTTGCTATTTATCATTTTTGCTAGTTCCTTACTGTCATACCAGTCAATGTGAACGATGAAAAAAGCCTTCACATGTAAGATCTCTAAATGTAACAACTCCAACTGGGAATGTAACTTAAAACTTTCAAGAGTCATTCACAAAAAAAAATTAGTTAAATAAAGTTTTTTGTTTACTAAACATAAGCAGCAAGAAAAAAAGTCATTACAATTGCTACAAAATTCACATGTCACTATAAGAAATGTTATGGTCATATTATGCCACCTACATGACCTATCACATATTTTGGCTCTGAATTACAATTATTTCATAAAACATACTTAGGCTAAGGAAGGGAAAATCCCAGGTTTCAATCCTGAATGGACATTTGCTCACTTTTTTTAGAGTGAACAATGGATCCTAAAATCAGGGTCAGTGCCTTTAAGAGTAATAATGCTTTCATAGGATGGGTTTCTGCAGTGCAACATCCCTTTCAGCACTATAATTACTGTTTTCACAACGTCACAGTAATTTTTTCCACAATTTAAGGTCAATTATTCATTAAGCTATGTCAACCTCCCCCCTCACAACCAAAACACTGTCGGGGTAGGCTCTTATTACACTTAGATCCCATGGTCTTAGCTTGTGTCTGTGACACCCATCGCCACTGCCCAACCTAGAAGCAGAATTCCAAAACTATTTTTTTTCACTATGTGCAAGTGATGGTGCAAGTTCTGAGAGTTCTCCAAAATGGGGGTTTTGTGTAGCGGGTACAGAGCGCGTTTTCCGTGTCACAATGCTCAGGCAGGACAGCCCATGTGGTGCTGGTTGCAGGATGTAACCGATAATGAAGACTGTTGTAGGACCCATGCTTTCCTAGCATCAGGGACTTGTGTGTCCCCCACAGGGGTAGTGAAAGGACAGAACACCAGCAGCTCCATGCCCTCCTCTGCCCACTGCACCACTCCTGCTCCCTGTGCCCTTTCCCAAGGGAAGGCTCTACCTGCAGGTGAGAAGTATCCAAGGCCAAGTGCAAGGTCCTACACCTGGGCCAGGGCAATGCGCAGTTTCAGTGCAGGCTGAGGGAATATAATTGAGAGCAGCCCACTCTGGAGAAGGATGTGGGAGTGCTGCAGGATGAGAAGCTTGACATGATCCAGCAATGTGCGCTTGCAGCTCAGAAGGCCAGCTGTGTCCTGGGCTGCATCAAAAAAAGCATGGCCAGCAGGGCAAGGGAGGGAATTCTGTCCCCCTACTCTACTATTGTGAGACCCCATCTGAAGTCTCATATCCAGTTCTGGAATCCCCAACAGAAGAAAGATATGGAACTGTTGGAACAGGTCCAGAGGAGACCATGAAAATGATCCCAGGCCTGGAGCACCTCTGCTATGAGCACAGGCTGAGAGAGTTGGGGTTGTTCAGCCCAGAGAAGACTCTGGGGAGACTTTAGAGCAGCTTCCAGTACCTGAAAGTTCATAGTGACAGGATTAGGGGCAACAGGTATAAACTGGAGAGGGGCAGATTTAGAATCATAGAACCACCAGGTTGGAAGAGACCCACCGGATCACTGAGTCCAACCATTCCTATCAAACACTAAACCATGCCCCTCAGCACCTCATCCACCCATCCCTTAAACACCTCCAGGGAGGGTGAATCAACCACCTCCCTGGGCAGCCTGTCAGTGCCCAACGACCCTTTCTGTGAATAATTTTTTCCTTATGTTGAGCCTGAACCTCCCCTGGCAGAGCTTGAGGCCATTCCCTCTTGTCCTGTCCACTGTCACTTGGGAGAAGAGGACAGCTCCCTCCTCTCCACAACCTCCCCTCAGGTAGCTGTAGAGAGCAATGAGGTCTCCCCTCAGCCTCCCCTTCTCCAGGCTAAACAACCCCAGCTCTCTCAGTCACTCCTCGTAAGACATTACATCAGACATTAGGAAGAAATTCTTCACGAGGGTGGTGAGGCACTGGCACAGGCTGCCCAGGGAAGGTGTGGCAGCCCCATCCCTGGAGGTGTTCGAGGCCAGGTTGTATGGAGCCTGGTCTGGTGGGAGGTGTCCCTGCCCATGGCAAGGGGCTGGAACTGGGTGGGCTCTGAGGCCCTTTCCAACCCAGACCGTGCTAGATGCCCGAGCAGGGGCACCTCGTTCCTATTTCCAACGCAGCTTGGTGGGCAGCAGGCAGAAGGGCTGGGCTGGGCTGTAACCCGGAGCCAGCCCCAGCCCAGCCCCCCTCCACGGGCTCTTCCAGGAGGGATCGGGTGCACAGCAGACTTTCTGGCTCCACTTCCATTGTTTGCACTGCCGCTCTGCTCCCTATCCAGAGCGAGGATTAGCATAAGAATACTGTGCTGCCCCTCTACCAGGCAGCTCTACTCTAGAAGACCTCTGCTTCTTCAGAATAACGACCCGGCTATGTTTCTTGTTTTCAGATTTTCTCTTTAAATCCTCTTTTCCTATTCAAGACTTGTTAAAAAAAACAGAAAAAAACCCCAACAAAACCACAAAAAACAAATCACTAAAATAAATAAAATGCTAAACAAGCACGGCTGAGCAGGCTCAGAAACACCTGAGTGCACAGATCAGTGATTCCCAAGGTCAAGAGAGTCAACCTGATAACGTGCTCACGGAGACTTCGCTCCTCACGCACTGCAGGTATGATTTTCATTATTAAAGGATGTATTTCCAAACAGAAGAGACAATAAATAAGTGCTAGCAAAGACGAAATGAAAAAAGACCCTAAACTGTGAGAAACGTCCTTGGAGCCAATGGAAACGGGCTCAGATTGACTCCTTAGAGAAGCACGCTTTATGATTTTTGCTTAATTAAGGGATACTTTTCCAAACAGAGCAGAGAATAAATAAGTTCCAGGAAAGAGTAACAGAAAGGAGACCTTATACCCCACCTTCCTTTTCTTTTTTTATTTACCTGCGAAGACAGAGTTTCAAATTAGAATCACAGAATAGTTTGGGTTGGAAGGGACCTTAAACATCATCCAGTTCCAACCCCCCTACAATGGGCAGGGACACCTCCCACTGGATCAGGCTGTCCAAGGCTCCATCCAACCGGGCCTTGAACACCTCCAGGGTCAGAACAGAGAGGAAGCACCACTTACCAACACAAACCCCAGCCAAAACCACATCCTACCCCCTCCAAACTGCTGCTGATGCCTTGATCACAGGAATCACTGCTGCCTACTCGGACGCCTAAGTGCAAATCCTGTCCCTCTGGGATCTGACCAAGATACCACAGTGTCCCTTGCAAAGCAAGTGACGTACGACCTCATTAAGTAAGGCCAACAGAAGAGTATTTCACAAGAAGGAAACTGCTTGCCCTCCAAACACTTAAAACTGTCAATATTGACATATTTTTTTGTTCTGCTACCCATAAGGTAACTGCTGTCCAAATTAATTTATACATCACTTTGAATGAAATAAAAAAGCCCAATTAGAAATGTTACTTCATAAGCAAACCACATAATTTTTACATCATCAAATCCAGCACTGCCCTCTGCAGACAAGATAAAGGCTTTCTTTAACAGTGTTTCTCAATACACAGAAAGAGCAAAGACAATACAGGCACTTTCAACATCATCCCAATGGGGTAATTCAAAATGCTGCTGGCAAGGGAAGCCTTAATCCTTGGTTTTCTCACCTGTTGCTATGCTCACAGAGGCACCATAGTCTGCTGACAGGGAAACTTTCTAGCTGTTCTCACAAATCACTGCAAAGAACACAGATATTCTCAAAGGAGCTGCCTCCATCGCTCTTCCGAAGAGGCCTTTTAATGGTTGGATGGGCTAAATGAGGTGTCCCTGCCCATGGCAGAGGGGTTGGAACTGGGGGATCTTTAAGGTCCCTTTCAACCCAAACCATTCTATGATTCTATGGTGATTCTATGCTATTGCCTTACACTCCTCTAAAACACAGATGTGGCAGGGGGAAATTATTCTTTAAGCATTCGTATTACAAAAAGAAAATTATAGATATGTACTTTGCAAACTACATTTAACAGTTAAGTTTGTTCTTTGTATTAGTTATACATATATATTAGTTCTGCACTTGCAGAGCAGCAGAAGATGGAGACATCCATTTTGTTCCCTTTATGCTTGTACTGCAGGTGCTAATAGCTAAATAATTGTTCACCGTGGGAATACCAAAATGCTAGTTCCGGCAGAAGTAGCAGGAAGGCTCCCCTTTCCTCACCTAAAGCAAACATTTGACCACAGCTCATCCTTCCTAAATAGTTACATTTTCCCTATCCTAAATTCATACTAGAATTCTACTAAAGTTACTTTTGCCTTCATCATCCTTTGTACATCATTTGTAGAATTTCTTTACTTTTGTCCAAGCTATATCTTCCTTTTTTTTCCCTGTTAGTCTGCTCTTCAGCTTATTAGTATATACAATTAAAGTATTACTAAATTTTTTGCATACAGCCACCTCGCCTGTCTTTCCCTCTACCCCAACCATTCCATTGTAAAATCAGAATATTGTTATCCTGTTACTGATTTTATAAGCAAATTCTGCTTGTTTCTAACAATAACTAGCAAACTTAATAGCAGCCTAAGCCTTTAAATGTTGCATACCCTTTAAGACTTTCTGCACTTCACATAGGAGCTGAACAAGTGTTTTACATCTATTCTTCCCTATACATATAAAACACATAATCCCAATATTATGTTATTAAAAATAACTGCTGTCATTATCACAGCAAGTCAGTTCATGGCAAAGCACAATGAAGAAAAAAATAAAACTGTTTTTTAAAAATTAGCCTCTACCATCAAAAAGTTGTCTTCCATTCTACAGCGTTAACAGATTTCCCTTTTTTAAAAAAAAGGGCAAAATATTTACATTAACTGTCATACGACTAACCAGTTCATGAATATGAATAATTATTCAGGTGATTTTTCACTACAGGTATTTTAACAAAGAAAAGTTTCGGAACAGAATATTTAACTTTTAAAAGATTCTAATTGTTGTTCAAGATCCTGAAAGTCCTGTACTGTGGTGTAAACACAAACCATATATATTTTAAGGACATGATAAATGTATGCCTTCTTCACATAAACTTGGCTATGAAACACATTTAATTTTTTAAAGGATATCATATACATGTATTAGAAATAAGAAAACTAGCAAGTTTCTATCACATTGTTTTTATGAAGATTAAGGACATTATACAAGGACCCTTCTCTAAAGAGCTCTTAGGCTTGACATTAGGAAAAAAATTTTCACAGAACAGGTCATTGGGCACTGGAACGGTCTGCCCAGGGAGGTGGTTGATTCATCTTCCCTGGAAGTGTTTAAGGCATGGGTGGACGAGGTGCTGAGGGATATGGTTTAGTGTTTGATAGGAATAGTGGGACTCGATGACCTGGTGGGTCTCTTCCAACCTGGTTATTCTATGATTCTATGAAATCAATCTTAGATTTTTGTAAGTTAATAAGTAGTCATTTAATATCCTAAAATAAATTTTAACTTGACCTCTAGGTTTATTTCCATGCAATTATGTATTAACTACAGCACTTCAGAAACACTTCTACTAATATTTCATGAAACTTATCCTAACATCATAATCTTGGAACCTCTGGAGAAGAACATGCTTGACTTTTCAAGCCAGCTTAGAGGAACCTACTCCATAACTGAAGTATTTTTAGGACTGCTTCAAAATAGTACGAGCATAGTACCAGGCTTGATTTGGTCTCAAAAGTGCATGGGGTTGGGGAAGAAAAGCAATTCTTGAAAACAAAAACAATCCCTAGAGGCATGTTTCCTAAATAACTACATTTTACAATTCTTAAGCTAAACATTAAGCCAACAAATAAGCAAATAAAGAAAATCTGTTTCTAATTACATATCCATGTTACAACAATCTGATTGTAAAATACATTCCTATCAACACAAACATCTTCAAGCCATACTGTAAATGATTTTCTCACCCTAAATTCTTCAATTAGTTATCTATCCCACCCCATACAATTCTAATTCTCAGATATGGAAATAAGAAAAAAAATTAGTCTCCTCTTGCTACATAGAAAGTTGTCTGGATTTTTTTTTTTTTGAGATATTGCCCACTACCCTTTCAACAGGTTTCTGAGCTAAGCGGAGCCAACAAAAACACCCTGTAGAGTGAAGGGATTCTTGGACACCTTAACTCAGAACCTGACAGTCTTGTTTTACTCTGAGATCAAGATGGCCACACTACCAGAACAACCTGGGCTAAGTCATGGCAAATAGAAGTAAGGAATACACCACTGGGAGGACAAAGGATGAGGAAAACATGTGACAACATACCAGAGAACAGAGTAGCTCCAGAGTGGAATCACCAGCACTTCCTGTTTTGATCAAGTGATTCAAAAGACAAGACAGACTTCTGGTTACTCCACTCCTAGAAAATGCTTTGAGCACAAGTGACCGGTATTTCATGGTTTGAACCTGAAGTGGCTCAACCTGTTTGTTATGGAATTAACTACTAGCAAATAGTTTGCCACCAAGGAAATTCAGCAGCAGCTAACCCAACCTTACAGAATAATTGCTTCCCAACTGAAGAGAGGAGACCTTATGTAGTCTCAAAGGTTAATACAAGAAACCATTGCAGGAATGTCATCTTGTCATGGGCAGATTTTATTCTGAAACACTTGGAATGTGTTCCTGGCTACTGAACAAACATGCTCCATCACAGGAGAAAAGATGTTCTACCACCACCAGTTTGGGAGGAGACAGAAAGATGACAACTATGGACACTAGAAGCTGAGATGTAGGACGTTACTCCTAAACTGTCAACTCAAGTTATTGGTTCAGTAGCTGTACATTAGAGGTCTTCAATCTCCTTCTAGTTGATGCCTTGCTGCAGGCAAGTCAAACTAAGGGAGAATTTTACATTTTAATGGAGGTGAGGAGAGAGGGGAGTCATTCAAGTCCAGTTTCCAATATCACAAAGAAAACCAAGTAATAATACAACCAAAACTTGTATATTAAACAAAGAGACCAGTTGCAGAAGGTAATTGGGCAAACACAGCTGTGCACTGATCAGGGGTAATATACTAAGCTGTATTTCTTCAGTTATATCATGCTAGAAATGCTCAAGACTTGCACAAATTCACAGTTGCAATTAAAAGACAGACATTTACCCTACTAAGATGTAAAAAAATTTTATACCATCTCAAAAAAAAAAAGAACTAGCAAAAATACAATGGAGGGCTGCATTACAGAGACTCCGTATTAAGGAAAGATTAAAATAAACCATCCTGAGAATTGTCCAAGAGATGTATGATAATTTTAATTGAACTTCAATGTGGAAGAGACAAAAAGAAAGATTTAATCACAATTTCTCTGTGTTCACCAGCAAAGTGCTAAGAAATAAATCATCAGGCAGCTGTTCTGGATGCAGAGAAATGCATCCTTTTTATCCTTTGTATAAAACAAAACATAAAACTAACACATTCACTCTCACACGGTTTTGTGGATGTCAAAAGTCACAAGGGGGCTCAAAAAATACACCTGAAAGGAGTTCAGGCTATGAAATACAATACCACCAATCTCTCATTCAGGAGTACTTAAAAATGTCTGATTAACACCTGGGATGATGCGCTCTGTCCACATCTGCTACTGATACGTTTTCCCTCTTTTGGCCTTGGTAACCTTATCTCTCATCTTTGTCACCTTGCTATTTAAATTCCAAGTATAAAGGTATGAAAACAAGAGGCAGAACATACCTAGAAACAGAAAAGATTAGTAAAAGGACTTGCTATTATCTGGTTCTGATAAGCTCTCTTCTTGCCATTTGTGTGCTTGTTGACTTACAAGCCCATAATACTTAGTAAAATCAGGACAAGCTATGTCAAAATAGGGAAATTTTGTTGGGGAGTGGTGTTGCCATTTTATTTTTTGCCAGATCAGCTGTTTACATACTGGGTAAGCATAAAACCCCCTCCACTCCTCAGCTGTTGCTAATATTATGACTATTAAAAAAGACAGTGGACAAGAAGGGAAAAAAGGTAACTCGTGAAGGTGGTTGAGGGGATTAAATCATGGTGACGGGTTTGGTTTGGTTTTCCCTTTTTAAAAAGATAATATTGCATCCAGAGTTTTCAACTCAACTCTATCTGCTTATGCCCTGCCACTTGACACCAGAAAGCTTTTGCCCAGCCCTATCAGCAAAAGAATAAGTATCAGTAAATAAAGCCCTTCTCTCTTTCCCTCTGCAGAATGGAAGGGCATCCACCCTTTTTTTTTTTTCAGATCTCTTAATTTCAGGATAGCATAAGGAGACACTTAAAAGAGAGAAATATAGATAGTATCTCCAAGACATACTAATTAGAATTTACTAGTACTCTCTATTCAGGTAGAAGTATTACCTTTCCCTCAAATCTCTTCTAAGACAGAAGTGAGATTTTTCATCACTGAAGTTTACAGTACTATTTCTCTAAACACTGCGTGTCTCTGCTTTGGGAGTGGCATCATTGAGAACAGAGGGCAGAGTGATTAAAGAACTGGCTTATGATGAGCTGTTCTCTACTCTCTACCTTTCTCTAATCCTACAAAACCCCTGAGATTCACCCAAACACAGATTATCCTTTCACTTCAGCATATCGATCACTCTTCTAAATGACTGATACGGTTCTAGTGTCCACAGCAGACCATCATGGTCTTAATGAAGCTATTTAGTGCTACAAATAGCTTTCAAACTACACAGTCTTCCATTAGTATGCACGTTCCCCAAACACTTAATCTCAATTTTCAAATTTGCTTGTGCTTACAAAGCTGAGAATAGAAGCTGTTCTTTCTCGTAGACAAAAAAAAAAAAAAAAAGCAACCTTACAAGATAGTGCCTCATCTGATGAGTCCTCTACTGAGAAATAAGAGTTCTCAAATTGTTTATTGTTGAACAGCTTTTCTCATTGGAGGAAAAATTATCCTCTCCTATTCTTAGGAAGAAAAAGGAAGGACATTAGCCCTTTGTTTTTTGTCAGTGCAAATTCCTTAATTTTCAGCGCTAACTCTAAGTTCTTAAGTTTTGAGCGGCAGGCAAGTATGTTAAAGCTATGCCAGACACTACTTTCTCCGTAAGATGTGTACTACAACTGGGCTTCCAATTATCCAACATCTTTTTAGAAATATGTGATTTAGAAGAAATAGTACTTGCCTGTGTTGTCAGGCATAAAGCAACCTGAGTACAACAGAAAGGTGAAAAAAGCAAACATACAGCATCAAGACATACATACAGCATGTAGAACAGTTTACAATCTTACTCATCTGAAGTGCTGTAGATTTGACTACAAATTTTACACTTGTCAACGTGAGTTCCAACTTTATAGTTTTGTGAATTGGCTTAGAGCACACAGAAAGTTACAGGTTTTGAGCAGTAATTCTGCCACAGGTAAAATATGATTTAGCTGAATTCAATGCTGATCTTTCCCTAGGAGCTGTTTTTCTAAAGCCTGACCTCCAAAAGAGGATACATGCTGTTTCTCTCTGCCAGTAAGATGTATGAATGTTAAATGTACGTTAAGATTCCTTGGCTGAACTCCACAACTGAAAGAGGCACCATCCTGTTGCAAGTAAAGTTTCTGTTTTCTCGAAAAGGGGTTCAACATCTGTTCATAACAGCAGCCAAAATCTGCAGACATAATCTGAGATGCGAACTTCCTTTGAGAACAAGCAGATGATGACTGGTGAAATATCCAGGTCCAAGTCTCTGAAGCTGATCCACCTGCATTCCTATCCAAATGAGAAAAAGTGAAAAGGGCCAACAGCATCACAGCTTAAAAACAAAAGTATGTGGGCACTGCCTCAGCTCCAGTTAAGCAAAATCTAAGAAAAAAAGAGAAGCCTGATGGAGGAGGGCCAGTGCACACTAAATCTGTTTAAAAACCACATAATGTTGCAAGAAAGAATTCTGAAATATGTCAGAAATCTGACATTTCAGGATTATCCTACTTATTACTTATTTACAAAAAAGAAAAAGGCTTTAGACACCACAGAACAGCAAACTATGAACCAAACAACCCAATCACTCATAATTAATCACAGATATGGCTTTAAGATAGAGGCAGTGAAATTTAGCACAAACCCCCCCCCGTAACATTTTATTAATAGCAATAATAATAATAATAATAATAATAATAATAATAATGTGTAGTAACATTTTGCAACAATCAAACACTGTGCCAGAAGACAAGATGCCCAACAGGCATCTTCTTATTTGTGTCACCAGTCCTTTACTTCAACAAAATCATAAGTAATAACTATGACTGGACAGACTGTACCAAATAAAATTTGTCTGATATAGTAACTTCTTTTCTATGCATCTTTCCACAACAGATGTGTCTATAACTCTTTTCATAACTGAAACACAGATAGAGGGTAGATCAAACAGTGGTTTCAGTATGGTATCAGAGATCATCACTAGGATAAAAAAAAAAAAGAAGGCTCAGAAATTTTTATGAGAAAGATATGTTGGCTGCTCATCATATGCTTTTTATCCCTGAAATATCTGAATAAAAGTTTGCACGCGTTAACCTTACCTCAGAATTAGGAAACTGAATGCAACTGTACTGTACTTCAAGCTTCCTCCAGACTGTTTTCATCTGTACTTCCACTTCATTAGTTCAAAGGTGATATTGTGGAAATGCATATTTCTATTAATCTGTAAAACAGAAAGAGAATTTGAGTTAAGAGTCTTCCGAAGAAACTGTATTGAAAGTTCAGAGTATATAATGTGAACTGCACATTGCACATACTGGTCCTTGGAATTATGGGAGCCATCTGCTATTATCAGCTGCTTCGAGCTACGAAATACTTCTTAGACTCCCACAGTTCTAATAGTCTTGTGGATGCAGTACATTTGTAAAATATTGACACTAAAAAGAACTTAAAATTAGTTTAATTTATATTAGTTCACTAAGTTATTCACCTTATTAAAAAAAAAAAAAAGATGATTTCTACCCTTTAGTTTAAGTACAGGCATGCCTTAGATGCATGGTGATCTGAGTGTGAGGGAGAAGGAAGTTAAAACATTTCTATAGTTTTCCTATGAAAATAAAACTTAACTGATCTCTCCCAATAACTCTTGGATTCAACTAACCTATACCAGCCAGACTTGCAAGCCTCCAGATGCCAGGTTTCTCCAATTTTATTTCTATTTTTAAATAGTCAGCAGAGCAGAGGTAGGAGGCATTGCTGGTGACATCAGTGGAGAAAACAAACAAACAAACAAGGCACCAGTGAATCTTTATTAAACACTGGAGAATCTGTACAACTGCAGCTTCACAAAAATCCACTGATGTTTTCCCAAGAGTTCCAGTGCAGAAGGAACTGCAATATACCAATATCTGAGAAATAATCAATATGCTTACTGTAGCTGCACACAGGCATGATTAATCCTAGTCAAAAAAGAAAGCCAAGAACTTGGAAGAAAGTGCTGGAAATGGGGTGGGGTTGATTTTGTGTTTGTGTTTTTGAACTGGCATGCATCCAGGCGTTAGAGGAAAGCACAGCACAGGCTCTTACCCTGCATTTCAACAACCACAAGCAAGCCTTACAACTCATACAAGGATTTTATCGTTTAGGAGTCCCAGTCTATGACTGCAAGTGCCACCTCAAATGTAACACAAAGGCGTTAGCACCACTAACCCAGCCATAGTGTTAAAAACAATAGACGAAACCTTACAGCGTAGAGATGTTGTGACTTGTTTTTGAATGCCAATGCCGACAGTACTGGGAATAGGGATGGACAAACCACATGCCTGCGTGAGTTCCAGCAGAGGAAGAGCTTCAGCATCCACTTTCCTTCTCTTTTCCTTCCTAAGCACCACAAAGACCTTTACTATTACAAGAAGGTCAGATACTTCTGTCTCCACGTCCATTTGTAAGCAGTGTTCCTCACACACTGAGGTTTAATAGTCTTGGTACTAAATAATAAATTTGTGCAAAATGGTAACCTGAAACCATCCTGAATACCCAATAGCACCGGTTCTTAAAGACAACTGTCTCCACTGAGCAGACAGTCTGACACTTGGCTATTATGTCTTCTATGGTAAATCTGAAAAAACATTCTTGCCATGTGAAAGTGTTTGTGGTGACCGTTTTAGTTTTTTTAAAGTAAAGAATCTCAAAAAGATATCCATCTCTATCTCTATAAGCAAAGAATTTGAGTTCACTTTCTGTTGGATTCCAAAAGAAACAGCCAGGAACAGAAAAAACTTGCTGTGCTTTCTGGTTTTACACCACCTCCAGGATCCCTGTATGTAAGTATTGCATTTATACAAAGGCAAATTTGTATTATTTAGAGGCTGCTTTACAAGGGAAAAGACATTTCTGAACAATGCTGGTCTTTCATTTTGATCTATTTAAAACAACATCCTGATATTTTGTCTAAACTTACAAATTGATAAAACTCTTAGTAAATGTTAATTTCTGTAAGCATTCATTGTATTTCCTGATCCCACTCCCAAATACCAGGTACCCGAGCTGTCTTACCACACAGAATGATTGCAGTGAACTCCCAAATATGCACCATCGACATCAGTGTTTTAATTCAGATCAGGACTGCACTTTTGAAGTCAATCTCCCAAACAATCCTATTTGCCCTGCTTGGCTTTACATTGCAAAGTAGTCTCCAAGTGTGTGAACCAGATTCCTTTTGAGTAAAACTAGATCAGAGAATGAGCTTCATGTGTGCACTGTACACACTCCAACTGCTAACAGGAATTCCACCACAGAACCAGCTTGAAACAAAATTCTCACAACCTGGAGAGTGTGGGTACCAGGTTCTCAGTACCTGACAGATGGGATCCTATTGCACTGCACTGCTTGGTAACATGCACACAGCCTCTTTGATGCCTTACTGAATTTTTGCATCCGTTCCAAATTCATCTCTTCCTTTGTTAAAAGGGAAACTCCAAAACCTCTCTCAAGGATGGAATGAGGTTAATGATAATTAGTAATTTATGTGAGTGACCTCATTGTGTTACTATTTCTTACATTTCTTCAGTAGTATGAGATGCTACTTCAGAACACACTTAATTTTACAGAAATCAATTGACATAAATATTTATTGTATACAGTTATCCAAAATGCTTGATTATTAATGGATTAGTGCTTCAAAATGTTTAGTGCCATTCTCAATGGCAACTTCCAAAGAATTGCTATCAAGAACAAAATAAAACTCCAAATAAATTATTTGCACAACTCCATTTTATCAGAACTCAGTCTACTACAACAATCACAAGAAGCACAAACAATTTCAGAAGTACAGAGCCTCACAATGCTTGTCACTACTTTCATATTAAATATTGATTCATCTGGAATTTTTTCGAAGTGCGAAGATTAAATTTGGGCTCTTCATATACTACTCAGTCAGAAATATCAGCACGCAACTGGGGAAAAGAAAAATCTGAGTTATGTGAATACGTTAATTACCAAGCTAACCCAGAGAACCATAGATTTTCTGCCACTGGCAGGCCCCAGGAACAGTCAAAATAGCTAAACTGAGCTGATTGAAACCTCATTCTGTGTGCATGGGGAGAAAGGCCCGTGAGCAGGACAGACAGACAGGAAGGACTTGCAGAGGCAAAGCTCACCTCAGACTGAGTCATCTCCAGGAGAACACTGTGTCCAGGCTGGGGATTCCTTTTTCTTGTCTTCCTACTCTATCTCAAGATCCTGCTCCCCTTCTCAGTAGTTCCCTGCACTTCCTCCAGCTCCAGGGCCATATCCAACTCCTTTCCTCACCTGCCTCTTTCAAATTCCTCCAATACATACTCCCTTTGCCCCAACTGCCTCACCAATTTTCACATGAATTTCTTTATTCATCTTAAATTACCTCTTCTTCCTCAAAGGACCTTCCTACTCGTTGCAGTTAAGGAAATATGCCAAAATTTGAGAACTGCTCTTCTTTTGGGGGGCAAGTGGCATATATAAACGGAACTCCTTCAGCAGACAAACACACCAGAGGTCGGTGAAGGGCGTTCCTGATGTGGCTAAAACATCCAGTACCCCAACACATCTACAGTGAATAAGCACCACAGCTTTTGGCCCAGAAACAGATAGGAAAGGTGGGCAGGTGGGAAATCTGCAATTGCAGGAAGGCAGGATGCTCTGCCTTGAAATGAAAATTCATTTACCACAGTTTTCAGAAACAGAAGGATGCAAATGGCAAATCTAGGTGCTATTAGACATTTCTAACTCAGGTGTGCATTTTAAATGCAGAATTATTATTTAAGGAACGTAAGTTTGTAGATTAACTTTAATTAAAGTAACATAACAGTTACTCAATTGCAATTACATACATGATCATGCAAGGACTCAGTGGTACATGAGTATATACGCATATATTCAAATTGGTTAAATACTTCTCTATTTACTCCAGCTTCCAGTTACTTCTCTCCTACACTTTTACTTCCTCCATCCATCAGTGCTTCACTTCTGCAGTTGATCCCAATTTATGAAACCAAAGTGTAAAATCAGAGCATGTCACAGGGTGGGCTAGGGTGATATCAGATGAATGGTTAAATCTGAAAATCCCCAGGAGCAGTAACCTCCAGCATCTGAGATTCAGGGTGGGAGCAAAGGGGAGAGAGTAAAGTAGGCAGTGCTAGCAACGTGTCCCTGCACGCAGTTTCGAGTTCACAGCCAACTGATGGGCTCTGTTGACCATAGTCAAGAGAGGTTTCAAAAGCAGAATTGTTTATTTTCAAGTAAACTATAGTCCTAAGCAAAAGGCTTTTTGTTAGAATCTACACACAAAGAAAATGCACTGCAGGCTTAGATGGCAGCCATGACAGCCACTAGGAAATTTAGCCAGAACTGCTGTAAGCTATAAAGTGCATGAAAAATAGCAAGTATACTACTTTTAGAAGTCTGCTACAGCTGTGATGTTTGAATGGAATTTAAAGGGAAAGCAGCCATACGAAGTTTCCAAATCCTGCTTCAAAGTTCACATCCAAGGATATGAATTTCTTCGTCCTATCACCACAAGCCTTTCTGAATAGTCCCTCTCCAGCTTTCCTGTAGCCCCTTCAGTATTTTAAGTTTGCTATAAGATCTTGGAGCCTTCTCCAGGCTGAACAACCCCAACCCTCTCAGCCTGTGCTTATATCAAAGGTGCTCCAGTCCTCTGATCATCTTTGTAGCCTCCTCTGGACCTGTTCCAACAGTTCCATCTCCTTCTTGTGTTGAGGGTTCCAGAACTGGACACAGGATTGCAGATGAGGTCTCACCAGGGAGAATAGAGGGGCAGAATCACTTCCCACAACCTGTTGGGCTCGCTGCTTTTGATGCAGCCCAGGACACAATTGGCCTTCTGGGCTGCGAGCGCACATTGCTGGCTCACGTCAAGCTTCTCATTGACCAGCAACCCCCAAGTCCTTCTCTGCAGGGCAGCTCTCAATCACGTCATCCCCCCTTGTGTACTAAAAACGGGGATTGTCCTGACCCAGGTGTAGGACCTTGCACCTGGTTTTCTTGAACCTCATGAGGTTCTCACAGTCCCACTTCTGCAGCCTGTCCAGGTCCCTCTGGATGACATCCTGTCCTTCCAGTGTGGCAGTTGCACCACTCAGCTTGGTGTCACCTGCAAACTTGCTGGGGGTTCACTCAATCTTGCTGTCAATATCATTGATGAAGATATGAAACAGCATGAGTCCCCGTACAGATCCCTGAGGGATACCACTTGTCACAGATCTCCATCTGGACTTTGAGTCATTGACCACTACTCTCTGAATACACCCATCCAACCAGTTTTTTACCCACTGTACTGTCCACCCATCAAATCCATCGCTCAAATTTAGAGAAAAGGATGTTGTGGGGGACCACGTCAAAGGCTTTACAGAAGTTTAGATAGATCACATCCATCAGTTTACCCGTGTCCACTGCTGCGGTTGCCCCATCACAGAAAGCCACTAAGTTGGTCATACAGGAGCTGCCCCTGGTGAAGTTGTGCTGGCTCCCATTAATCACCTCCATGTCCTCTAGCACAGCTTCTAAAAGGATCTGTTGTTCCATGATCTTCCTAGGCACAGAGGCAAAGCTGACAAGTTGGTAGTTCCCAGGGTCATCTTTTCTACCCTTTTTAAAAATAGGCACGTTACCCTTCTTCCAGTCACCAGGGACTTCTCCTGATTGCCATGACTTTTCAAATATCATGGAGAGTGGCTTGGCAACCATACCTGCCAATTCCCTCAGAAGTCTGGGATGCATCTCATCAGGTCCCATAGACTTATAAATATTCAGGCAAGCTAACTGAAAATTGTTCAAAATCCCTTATAAAAAATATGCTTCCATGAAAGCTAATTTTTAAAATTACATTTATGCCTGCATTACCTGGAATTTTAATAAACAATCACCAAGTTATTCATGCAAAGTATTAAAAATGCAAGGAACAATACAATATTCCAGCACATCATGTCATACTACCCTTCACATCTGTAGTAGCCTGCTACACCACCTAGAGACAAACAAGTCTACAGTGCTAGAGGAGACCCATGCAAGGCTACTAAAAGAACTCGTTTATGTGCTCACTGTGGCATCATTTATCAGCTAACTGGATAAATCCCAATTGACTGGAGATTATCAAATGTGATACTTATCTACAAGAAAGACAAGAGGATCTGGGAAGCTACAGGCCTGACTTTGGTGCCAGGGAAAGTTGTGGAACAGATGATACTGAGTGCCACCACATAGCATGCACAGGACAACACCTCAATAAGTTCACAGATCACACCATGTTGTGTGGGAGTGTTATTCTGTTGGAGGGCAGGATGGTGCTACAGAGGAACCTGGACAGGCTGGATCAGTGACCTGAGACCAATGGGATGGGGTTCAACAAGGCTCAGTGTCAGGTCCTGCACCTGGGACACAATAACCCAATGCAATGATGAAGCTGGAAAGCTGCCGTGTGGAAAAAGGATCTGGGATACTGGTTGACAGCTGGCTGAACACAAGCCAGCAGCATGCTCACGTGGTCAAGAAGGCCAACAGTATCCTGACCTGGTTCAGAAATGGTGGCCAGCAGGAGCAGGGAAGCAATTGCACACTTGTATTTGGCATTGGTGAGGCTGCACCTCCAATCTTGTGCTCAATTTTCAGCCCCCACCCTGGTAGAAGGAGGACGTTGAGGGGCTGGAGCGTGTCCAGACAAGGGCAATAAAGCTGGTGAAGGGTCTGGAGCACAGGGGTTATGAGGAGCAGCTTTGGGAGCAGGGACTGTTCAGGCTGGAGAAAAGGATGCTGAGGGGAGACGACATTGCTCTGTGCAGCTGTCTGAAAGGAGGGTGTAGTGAGGTGGGTGCTGGTCTCTTTTCCCAAGTAACAAGTGATAGGATGGGAGGAAATGGCCTCCAGGTAGGTCAAAGGAAGTTTAGACTGGATATTAGGAAATATTACTTGACTGAAAGGGCTGTCAAGCCCTGGNTGCAGCCTGTCCAGGTCCCTCTGGATGACATCCTGTCCTTCCAGTGTGGCAGTTGCACCACTCAGCTTGGTGTCACCTGCAAACTTGCTGGGGGTTCACTCAATCTTGCTGTCAATATCATTGATGAAGATATGAAACAGCATGAGTCCCCGTACAGATCCCTGAGGGATACCACTTGTCACAGATCTCCATCTGGACTTTGAGTCATTGACCACTACTCTCTGAATACACCCATCCAACCAGTTTTTTACCCACTGTACTGTCCACCCATCAAATCCATCGCTCAAATTTAGAGAAAAGGATGTTGTGGGGGACCACGTCAAAGGCTTTACAGAAGTTTAGATAGATCACATCCATCAGTTTACCCGTGTCCACTGCTGCGGTTGCCCCATCACAGAAAGCCACTAAGTTGGTCATACAGGAGCTGCCCCTGGTGAAGTTGTGCTGGCTCCCATTAATCACCTCCATGTCCTCTAGCACAGCTTCTAAAAGGATCTGTTGTTCCATGATCTTCCTAGGCACAGAGGCAAAGCTGACAAGTTGGTAGTTCCCAGGGTCATCTTTTCTACCCTTTTTAAAAATAGGCACGTTACCCTTCTTCCAGTCACCAGGGACTTCTCCTGATTGCCATGACTTTTCAAATATCATGGAGAGTGGCTTGGCAACCATACCTGCCAATTCCCTCAGAAGTCTGGGATGCATCTCATCAGGTCCCATAGACTTATAAATATTCAGGCAAGCTAACTGAAAATTGTTCAAAATCCCTTATAAAAAATATGCTTCCATGAAAGCTAATTTTTAAAATTACATTTATGCCTGCATTACCTGGAATTTTAATAAACAATCACCAAGTTATTCATGCAAAGTATTAAAAATGCAAGGAACAATACAATATTCCAGCACATCATGTCATACTACCCTTCACATCTGTAGCAGCCTGCTACACCACCTAGAGACAAACAAGTCTACAGTGCTAGAGGAGACCCATGCAAGGCTACTAAAAGAACTCGTTTATGTGCTCACTGTGGCATCATTTATCAGCTAACTGGATAAATCCCAATTGACTGGAGATTATCAAATGTGATACTTATCTACAAGAAAGACAAGAGGATCTGGGAAGCTACAGGCCTGACTTTGGTGCCAGGGAAAGTTGTGGAACAGATGATACTGAGTGCCACCACATAGCATGCACAGGACAACCAGGGCATCAGGTCCAGTCAGCACAGGTTCATGAAAGGCAGGTCCTGCCAAACTAACCTGATTGCCTTCTATGACAATGTGACCCCTGTAGTGGAAGAGGGAAAGGCTGTGGATGTTGTCTACATAGACTTTAGTAATGCCTTTGACATCATTTCCCAAAGCTTCCTCCTACAGGAACTGGTTGCTCATGGCTTGGATAGGAGTACTCTTCGCTGGGTAAAAAGATTTCTACATGGCTAAGCCCAGAGTTATAGTGAATGGAATTACATCCAGTTGGAAGCTGGTCACAAGTGGGGTTCAGTGTTGGGACTGATTCTGTGTAATATCTTAATTGATAATCTGGACAAGGGGATCAAGTGCAACCTCAATAAGTTCACAGATCACACCATGTTGTGTGGGAGTGTTATTCTGTTGGAGGGCAGGATGGTGCTACAGAGGAACCTGGACAGGCTGGATCAGTGACCTGAGACCAATGGGATGGGGTTCAACAAGGCTCAGTGTCAGGTCCTGCACCTGGGACACAATAACCCAATGCAATGATGAAGCTGGAAAGCTGCCGTGTGGAAAAAGGATCTGGGATACTGGTTGACAGCTGGCTGAACACAAGCCAGCAGCATGCTCACGTGGTCAAGAAGGCCAACAGTATCCTGACCTGGTTCAGAAATGGTGGCCAGCAGGAGCAGGGAAGCAATTGCACACTTGTATTTGGCATTGGTGAGGCTGCACCTCCAATCTTGTGCTCAATTTTCAGCCCCCACCCTGGTAGAAGGAGGACGTTGAGGGGCTGGAGCGTGTCCAGACAAGGGCAATAAAGCTGGTGAAGGGTCTGGAGCACAGGGGTTATGAGGAGCAGCTTTGGGAGCAGGGACTGTTCAGGCTGGAGAAAAGGATGCTGAGGGGAGACGACATTGCTCTGTGCAGCTGTCTGAAAGGAGGGTGTAGTGAGGTGGGTGCTGGTCTCTTTTCCCAAGTAACAAGTGATAGGATGGGAGGAAATGGCCTCCAGGTAGGTCAAAGGAAGTTTAGACTGGATATTAGGAAATATTACTTGACTGAAAGGGCTGTCAAGCCCTGGNCCTCAGAAGTCTGGGATGCATCTCATCAGGTCCCATAGACTTATAAATATTCAGGCAAGCTAACTGAAAATTGTTCAAAATCCCTTATAAAAAATATGCTTCCATGAAAGCTAATTTTTAAAATTACATTTATGCCTGCATTACCTGGAATTTTAATAAACAATCACCAAGTTATTCATGCAAAGTATTAAAAATGCAAGGAACAATACAATATTCCAGCACATCATGTCATACTACCCTTCACATCTGTAGCAGCCTGCTACACCACCTAGAGACAAACAAGTCTACAGTGCTAGAGGAGACCCATGCAAGGCTACTAAAAGAACTCGTTTATGTGCTCACTGTGGCATCATTTATCAGCTAACTGGATAAATCCCAATTGACTGGAGATTATCAAATGTGATACTTATCTACAAGAAAGACAAGAGGATCTGGGAAGCTACAGGCCTGACTTTGGTGCCAGGGAAAGTTGTGGAACAGATGATACTGAGTGCCACCACATAGCATGCACAGGACAACCAGGGCATCAGGTCCAGTCAGCACAGGTTCATGAAAGGCAGGTCCTGCCAAACTAACCTGATTGCCTTCTATGACAATGTGACCCCTGTAGTGGAAGAGGGAAAGGCTGTGGATGTTGTCTACATAGACTTTAGTAATGCCTTTGACATCATTTCCCAAAGCTTCCTCCTACAGGAACTGGTTGCTCATGGCTTGGATAGGAGTACTCTTCGCTGGGTAAAAAGATTTCTACATGGCTAAGCCCAGAGTTATAGTGAATGGAATTACATCCAGTTGGAAGCTGGTCACAAGTGGGGTTCAGTGTTGGGACTGATTCTGTGTAATATCTTAATTGATAATCTGGACAAGGGGATCAAGTGCAACCTCAATAAGTTCACAGATCACACCATGTTGTGTGGGAGTGTTATTCTGTTGGAGGGCAGGATGGTGCTACAGAGGAACCTGGACAGGCTGGATCAGTGACCTGAGACCAATGGGATGGGGTTCAACAAGGCTCAGTGTCAGGTCCTGCACCTGGGACACAATAACCCAATGCAATGATGAAGCTGGAAAGCTGCCGTGTGGAAAAAGGATCTGGGATACTGGTTGACAGCTGGCTGAACACAAGCCAGCAGCATGCTCACGTGGTCAAGAAGGCCAACAGTATCCTGACCTGGTTCAGAAATGGTGGCCAGCAGGAGCAGGGAAGCAATTGCACACTTGTATTTGGCATTGGTGAGGCTGCACCTCCAATCTTGTGCTCAATTTTCAGCCCCCACCCTGGTAGAAGGAGGACGTTGAGGGGCTGGAGCGTGTCCAGACAAGGGCAATAAAGCTGGTGAAGGGTCTGGAGCACAGGGGTTATGAGGAGCAGCTTTGGGAGCAGGGACTGTTCAGGCTGGAGAAAAGGATGCTGAGGGGAGACGACATTGCTCTGTGCAGCTGTCTGAAAGGAGGGTGTAGTGAGGTGGGTGCTGGTCTCTTTTCCCAAGTAACAAGTGATAGGATGGGAGGAAATGGCCTCCAGGTAGGTCAAAGGAAGTTTAGACTGGATATTAGGAAATATTACTTGACTGAAAGGGCTGTCAAGCCCTGGCAGAGGCTGCCCAGGGAAGTGGTGCAGTCACCATCCCTGGAAGTACACAAAAGAATGTGCATGTGGTGCTTAAAGACATGGTTTAGTGATGGACTTGACAGTATTAGGTTTGTGGTTAGACGTGACAATTTTAAAGGCCTCTTCCCACCTGAATGTAGGTTTAGCACACTGAAATTTATTTTTTGCAGAATGGAGACAGGTATTCTGCTAGGTCCTTAAAGAACTGGCCTGCTCAGGAGTTAGAGGTCTCTCTACATACCACATCATTTGGTCCCTTTATATAGGAAGAAAGACCCAGCACCCTGGAACAACCCATGCTTTTCCTTCTGAGGCTTTACAACTGTGCAAGCTCACGTAGACATAAAGACACCTTGAATAGGCCATATCTGAAGGACTGACACCACTTCGCAGCTAGGCACTCTCCCTGCCTTTGCTACACATTTCTGTATTCATTATCAGAGTTTCCTGCCAAGACAGAAGACAAAGCATTCTACACAACCAAGTTCCTGAAAAATCTTTGCCCCAGGTCATATCTAGAACACAAATTCCTGAGTAAGGCAGGACTGCACAGTACCAGACAGACAGAACACACATTTTCCAGAATTACATTAATCTGCATAAATCACAATGAACTGCACTCTCCACAACATCTGGTGACACAAGGAATTAATTACTGGGGCCATGAGAATCCAGACATAAACCTCCTTAGACCCATAATGAAAGTCTGCCTCAGCTTTTACTTTGTCCTGGGAGATGTAATTTCCTATAGTAGAAAGAGTTTAAGCCTTCTGATTTCTCAGAGGATATCTGGAATATTTTCTTTTGGCATACATCATCTTGAGGCATCTGAAGGGCTCCACAGCCTGCTGTGCTGTTAGAGTAGGCTCTGTGTTCCCAGTGTCCCAGTATTCCTCTCAGTTGTCCTGAAATGGTTTTTGTCCAGTGAGCCAGAGGAAACTGAATAATCACTTGACTCTCCATGGCTAAAAGGAGTCTGATAACAGCCCACTGTTACAACAAAAGTGGTTATACAGTAGGCCACCCTCAAAGGCAACGCCATCAGCCTGCAGCACTGGTGACGCAACAAAGCCAGACAGTTCATTCAGTGTGGAGAGGTCAAGTCAGAATCTGACTTGCCAAGTTTTGTAAAAAAACAACTGGGTTAAAGCCTTTGCTGTGCAACTCTTTCATCATATTCCACAGCTCCACAAGTATCCAAAATGGATCGCCAACAAGTGCTTTTGCTTTTCTAAAACATCTAAAACTCAAGGATTCTGGTCAAACTACTACAAATGGTGTTGGTGGGAATTCAAATCAGATTTCTGACAGGGGAGGCAAAAAGACAGCTTGAGGAGGGGTGGAATTGTGGAAGCGCTGTCAGTTCTAGGTGGGATGGGAGGTGTGTAGTACCCCAGCTTTGGAGGTAGCCAACCCACAGCTTTTCCATCCGCAGTCTCAACGCCCTCTCAGGATACTGAAGACAGACTGGCCCCATAGTTAACACCATTCTGCTGCACTGACAACCCTGAAAACTTAAGGCCAGCTGTGATACCATGGGCTCCACAAGCCTTGTTGCAAAAATTTATCAAAACCCACCTAGGGTCCATGCTGTGGAGCCATCAGACAAATTTCACAGTCAGCTCTCCCAGTGTACTTCAGACCCTTGCTGGGCCCTGCTTGCCACCAGGCTAACAGGTTGCCTTGTGTGGATAGAAGCAACAACAAAATGTGATCACTTGGCACACAGACTTGGAGACATGCCTTCCTATCATAATACAGTGAAATCCAGCTTCTGCCTGTGCCACAAGACATATTAGACCACATTTTGATAGGTGATCCTCTTCTCCCTCCTACTAAGATCCCTGCAAAAGGTCAAGTATTTGTTCCATTTGTCTTTGTAATTTACAGAGTAATTCAAATGATCAGAAACATTTTCAGGGACCTCTTGACTTAAAAGAAGGAAAACAAAAAAGTTCTGTCATAGCTTTACAATCCCCTCGTCTTGGGCACCATCAAAATACCACAATGCAAACAAGATCCCCAGAACTCCACTGATGTTCTGTCACATTGGCTTCTACCTCTCATGTATGTGTAACATTTATGTTAGGTTTCTTCCATTTTTAAATTTAATCATAGACACGCAGAACTATATTAAACAGCTTGTGGGGCTGGTAAGTTCTGACAAAGAACACAGCTGACAGAAACACATAGCTGGGAATGAGAAAACTTTTCCAAGGAAATCACTGCCTTCAGCAGACCAGTAAGTCAGAGCCATCATCTCAACAGCTCTGAACACATGGAAGCATGACAGCATCTTGAAGGAAATCAGGAGACACCCCAGACACCCTCCTGATGGTTGAAGGCCTTCATCATGAGCAGACTTATCAGGTACATAAGTCTTTCTACAGAAGATGATGTGGATTATACTCTAGCAGTTGAGAGAGTAGAAAAATGCTCCCTGGGGGAACTGACACAACATTTACTGGAGCTCAAAAAAATGACTGCTTTTTCATTGAGATATGAGAATATAAACATATCTAGATATTTTTGGCAGCTTAAACAGATTTTAAGTACAAAGAGTCCTTGCAATTAATGTTCTAAAAATCATAAAACCACTTCTTTAGTAGCTCAGAAGTACTGATGCTCAAACCCGAAATAAACACATACGCCTATGTCGTAACTCAGTCTTTCGCAACAGAACACTCTTAGTCAGAATATTTCTCCCTACTGGATCTGACACAGAAAACAGTTGAAGGTTGGTTATATATTTTATTTTTTGGTGAGGGGAACTATTAAAAAAGAATACAGAAACCTTAAGATTCAGAAGTTAGCAGTTGGCACAGAGTTGAACATTTCAGTTTTCCCCCTGAAGCTATAAAAACGTACATATTCTATTAAATAGCCTGTAATGAAATCAAAATCCTATTGGCCTTAGAGCCACAAAAAGCAGAAAATTCTTTCCTTGCTCAGTAAAATCTGTTTAAGTTCTGCTATAACATGTAAACTTTAAAATTTGCATTTGTTTCCACCACTGTAAAGTAAAATGAAAGGATCAGTCAGCTATCATTAAATACTAAAACTGGCAGTAAAAACAAATGCAAAGGAAGTAGTTACATGAAATTCATGCAGTGTGTATCATACTAAGAACATAGAGAAAAGGGTTCATATTTACACACTAAACACTAAATTTAGGCTCCTAATCCTTAGTGATTAAAATCCACAATACATATTTTATTTTCTATAACTGATTAATCATACTTTAATCAACACTAGAATTTTATTAAAAAGCATTGCAAAGTGTTTTCCCTCAGACTAGTTATCACTTCCTGACTACAATAAGGATGCTCAAATAAGAAGCAGATGAGGTAGCTTAGAACAAAGCGAAACATTTCTCCATCCTTTGGCAGTTGAGCTGTTGACAATCATTTATATAAGGATATAAAAATACGTATAAAGTTTGGTTCCCAGTAGACCCATCAATATTGCCAAGAACACAACCTCATTTTACTGAAATCGTGGTAGGACACTTGGAGAACAGCCAAACTGCCCTCTTCCAAATGTCTTTAGAGGAGACAACCAAGCACAGGAGCCTTTTGCAGACAACAGCTTTCAGCTAAAGATGAAAGACACGACGTCCAGTCTCCTGCTCTCTTTCAAGTCACAAACTGTACAATTCTCCATAACAAAACAAAAAGAAAGGCATATAAAATTTTTTCAAATTATTCCAGACGACTTCAGAATTCATTTGGTCCAAGTGTAGTATCCAAAATTTAGGAATTTCCAGTCTATACAGAAAGCCATTATCTGGTACTTTCCTAACATAAAAAATTCCACATGATTAAAGGGATGTTCTGGCTTTCCACAATTAACTGATGTTACAGAAACAAGTGTAAGCCTTTGGCAGAGAAGATTCAGAAAGTTTTACCATTTTTCATAATTCAATGGTACCAAAACCACCTCTATTTTATTACCCGGGTAGTGTTTGATTGCATCCGATCTCAAAAGGACTTAACTTTCCTTCATCTGTTTAAAGAAGAGTGGTATTCTTCCCAATACAACTCTTCCTGATTTGTTATTCAGACAACTACTAGTCCTATCCCAGAAAACATTAGTTGTTGGTTTTGTTTTTTTTTTCAAGAGACACACTGAAAAAACACCACCACCCCAACAAAAAAAAAGAAAGCTATAATTATGTAATCAGAAGCCTTTGATTAAGAAGTTTGCACTAGGGACTTGTTCTTGCACTTGATCCCTGAAATGTCTTCAAACATTATTATTGCAGGAAAAAAAAATTAAGGGAATTACAAGAAAAATCCTAAGCATTAAAACAAACTAGATACTGCTAATACATCCTTTTAGTCACTAGGATCTTAGAAGAGATGGTCATAAAAAGAATTTTCAGCCTTATCACTTGTATGACAGCAAAGAATTTGATCTGCAAGTCTAAACTTAGGCCAACATGGCCCCAACTTCTTCTGCAGCTGAGCTGAACAGGTTCAACTAAAGCAATAACATAGGTAGAAACACACACAGGTAACTCAGTCAAGAGACTAAGCTGCTCAAAAATCCTTGGCCATTTCAGTTATGAAGTCAAAGAAGTATATGTTCAGAATGCTGGAAGGTTGCAGTACCAGTAGTTCTATGGCTACCAAATCATGGACCCTTTCAAATCGACCTAACATTTCTAATGACAGAGCCGCAAATAACTAACACGCAGAACAGACCTGAAGGGCACAGACAAATACAGGGCAGGAAAACTCAACACAAAGATCTTGGATATGCTATATCGTTACCTGAATACCTAAACTGTCCTCTCACATTTCCTATAATTTTAAATATCCAGAAGTAGTGGCAAAGAATTTCAGTTCACCTCATCTCAAATTCTGTTCTCCAAATGCACTGGTGCCCTCATCAAGGGTCTTAAAGAGGATCTGAAAAAACAAAGCTTTTTTTTTTTTTTTTTTT
>WAAB01025158.1:247161-266703 GCA_013389865.1 Piaya cayana
TTTTTAAGAAAATCCACAGTGAAAAAATAATTGTAGTAAAAACTACTGACAGGTTGTCTACAAACAATTGTACAGATTTCCTCTGGTTAACTGCCTGGGAACAGATTCATTTTGTAAAGCAAAACCACCTTCCGTGAACCAACACTGTGAAAGATGGGCTGTATCCTGCAAAGAAGGACTTCACGAAGAGCAGCAAATTAAATCCGTAGGTTCTTCGGCCAGGGAGAGGCTTTTGTCAACAACAAAGCTCTACAGACAGCAGAAGTGTGCTACCACTTGAGTTGAAAGGCACCCATGTGCTAAAGCCTGCTAAGAACTCTGCCATGCATGGTACTCCGTGTGTACCTTCTGCCACTCTGACAACTCAGTCACTCAGGCCTAACAAGAAGTTGTTAGAAAACAAAAAAAAACACCTCAAATCCTCTGATACTAGCAGCTTTTCCTATTTAGTGAAGGCACAAGAGCCAGCAGCTGACATTTGAATCTCATCTGAATTCAGACAGGATATACACTTTAAAGAATTATCAATTCTAGACTTGACTCTTCCATGACTGCAGTGGATTCTTCACTGTGAGAAGACTGCTAAAACCATACTGGATATATTCCAGTTAAGTGCATTTATGGCATACTGGGGCAGGCATTTATCTGGATTTCCTCTTGCCCTGAAGTCCGTGAACAGAGAACAACCTTAAGTAAAATTACCCAGACTTGGAAACAACACACTCCCCTCCATTACGCCTAAACCAAGTGGTGATCCTCATGGACAGTGTCACTCTGCATTTAGTGGGCAACAGCTTCATTGCACAGAACATGGACCATGACAGGAAGGTCTTTCACTTTTCCAGCACTGTCCTATTTGTTGCTAATTAAAAATATTTAAACTGGAAAAAAACTACCTTTGAAAAAAGATGAAAACAGAGCTATTTCAGACATGTAATTATTACACCCTCCAGTGTATATCTTTTAACAAAAAGCTAAAATACATTTTATAGGTAAGATTTTAAATTATTAATTACCCTATGTAATTGCTGCCCCATTATTATTTTGGGAGATATTCAACAGAAAGGCAAACAGAGCATCTCTGCATGTTCCCTTGACTTCAGTATTTAGTTTCCTACCCAAACAAACAAAATTCTTATTTTAACCAGGAAGAAAATGCTAGAAGGAGTTCAAATATAGAGGTAACCTCTGTCCCTCTCTGCACTGTGATTCATCTGGATTGTATTAAATTGCCAAGCAGGAATCAGGGTTAATAAAAAGAGAAATAAAAGCATCAGCAAAATGTTTAATATTGGCAGCTTTTTATAAGCTATGCTAAAGCTGCAGATGAACCTCCAGCTGCACTGAAAGTGTTAAATCATGACATCTATTTTACTAAATGACCCAGGGATGCAGCTAAATATTTTGCCTACTATCCTCACCTATTAAGCAGCTGCCTCCTCTTCTTAAGCAGCTTATGGAACTATTTACAAAATAGCAATCGATACTGTGAAATCTATGGGAAGGCAAAGACTTCCACATCAGACTATCAGATTATTTTTTCTCTCATGTTTCTGCATTTTAATCTCCTGCAACACAGAATACAAACTGCACTTAGCACTACTCAAAGATTCAGCAAATAAAGGGCCCGGCTGCAGCCAAATACCTCCGGGGCTCTCAAGGGATTCAGTCCCAGCCATGAACACGCTCGGGTGACAAACCTACATATGACCTACAGACCTCACCACCAGGACCATTCCTTAGTACACTCTCCTACCTGAAACCAGATTATACCAATGCAACTGAGGCGTTAGTCTTCAGGTAGACCTTTTAAGCATAATGTCATTCCCATCAAACCAGAAGGTCACTGAATTTCCTTACTACTTGTAGAAACACATTTCAGCCCCCTAATGCCTTACTAGAACTCTAGCATTCCCTGTTTTTGACAGGAATGCAAGATACTTGCAAGTGTTGATAGACTTCAAGACCAGATCATTTCCAAGAGAAACGATGACTGAAAATAGAACAGAATCCCAGTTCAGGGAAGCAGCTTCCTTATTCAATTGCACGAAGGTGAAAGGCTGTCCAACAGCACACTGAAAGCAAACAAGAGAAAGAAGTCAGGTTTTGCTGAACCGTTTTAGAAAGGATTGGTTATTTACAATTTGCCTCTGTTTTCATTTTGCATCATTTACAACTACTACACATATACCATATAACAAAACAAGATTATAAAGAAAGAGATACATACACACTATGATGACCACTTTTGCTTGTTCAAATCTGAAATGCAGTTGTCAGAACAAACAGTTGTGGGAAAAATGTACATGGAATGATTTGGGTTGGAAGGGACCTCAAAGATCATCCGGTTCACACTCCCCTGCCATGGGCAGGGATATCTTTCATGGGTTCACACTGCTCAAAGCCCCATCCAACCTGGCCTTGAATTCCTCCAGGGATGGGGCATCCACAACTTCCCTGGGCAGTCTGGGCCAGGGCTCTCACCAATCTCACAGGAAAACATTTCTTCCTAATATCTCACCTAAACCTCCCCTCTTTCAGCTTAAAACTGTTCCCTCTCATACTATTCTTGTAATCCCTGACCAAGAGCCCCTCCCTAGCTTTCTTGTAGGCCCTTCAGGCACTGGAAGGTCACTGTAAGGTCTCCTCAGAGCCTTCTCTTCCAGGCTCAAGCACCCCAGCTCTCTTAGCCTGTCCTCATACAGAAGGTGTTCCAGCCCTTTGATCATCTTCACGGCCCTCCTCCATGTTATGGATTTAAAATTTATAAGATTACATGTCTTAAAGCCAAGAAGGAACAAGTTCAATATGCCAACATTTTTAAAATGTAAAAGAAAATGAAGAAATGTTATTTCTATAGCCCTTCCTCAGAAACCACAAAATGTTAGGTAGGATAAAACAACCTTCCACCTTTTTAGTAACTGGGTTACTTTTCTGGCATTGCACCAACTGCAGAGGATTCTGCAAAAGAAAGTATGTACCCTAGGTATGCCCCTGCATTTACTGCCAGTGACTTACTCAAGTGCACCTGACTGCAAGTCAGCAAACAGCTTTCAAGCACATGAGGAAGATCAGGAAGCCTGACTTGGTTCTATTGGCTATACAAGTCATAAGATGAAACAATAAAAGTTGCTGAAGTGAGCAGAAATAAATGAATACATTCAAACTGAAGTTCTGCTGAACAGAAGCAGTGCTCCTGCACATTCCTTCTCAAATTAGTACATTCTCAAAACTAAAATAGAACAAATATTTGAGTATATTTAAGCAGAACCACACAACAACTCAAGCATACGAACTTTTTATATTTAAAAAGAAAACAGAAGTTGAAAGATCTAAGCAATGCAACTAAATCTTGATCAAAGCAGTATGCAATCATATCCTGGCAGTCGCTAGAGCAGATGCCTGCCATTAGCGTAACATAAGCATCTCCATAACCTAACTCATCCTTATTTAGAAAGGAAAAGATTATCTGGGGCAAGAACAAAAATTAAACTTTGAAGTTACAGGAAACCCAGGAAATGGCGAGTTCAAGATGCTGTAATGTATTTTGCTTATGCATGTATGTCTGGAAGTCAGGTGAGATGCAAAAATTCTCTAGTTCTTTAAAGTATAGGACGTCTGTCTCTAATAAGCCAGAATGTTATGGGATTACTCAGTGATCTGATTAAATGAGTTTTAGACTGTCAAACCACCAAAACGCCATGTAGATCAGACTACAGACTACATGAGTCTTGGTCTTTCCTAAAATCAGCAAAGGAGGTGAGGAACGTAAGGAGAAAACAACGATGACATGGGACACAGATCTGTATGACACAACCCAAATCCACCTCATAGTGTCCTTAAAACAGGACTGCTGACTCTTGCCAAGGCCTGCGAAGTCATAAACCAGCCTCGGGTTATTTTGTGTTTACTAAGCCAGCTTGGGAGGGAGAGGGTCACACACCTCTTACCCTCCCCTCCCCCAGCCACCATTTGCTTTAAGATACAGCTCAAAAACCTTGAAGATTGCAGCATTCAAGAATAATTCCTATGAATGAAGAGCTTGTGGGCTTTCCTTGTCTACATACTTAGGGGTAAGGTTTACCTCTTTGTCAACAAAGCATAATGTGCTGCAGTTTGCACAATGACAATATCAGTTCTTCTATGCATGTTCAGCAAAGCGGTTTGGGGGAGGTGGGATCTTCTTGGCTGGTTGGGAGTGGAGGAGTGTTTACTTCTGTGAAATAAGCTGAGACCTGCCCATAGTTCCTCCTTATTAAAAGCAGCAGAATATTTATAATTTGCCTTAAAAGGAACATTCTTAGATACTGAAAAATCGCAGCACTTCAGATATGTAAATCTTATCACATTACTTGTAACTTGAAACGAGAACCGACAAGCTGAAAGGCAGCTTCAGAACCTCATTACCTGCCTCAGGGGTTGGGAATAATCAAAAAAAGACACCCGATCTTTTGAAAACTGCACTATCAAAATGCTTTTAAAGATAGAGAATATGTTAAGCCAACTACAGGAAAACCACTGGCAGGATGAAGCAAGACTCTTCTGTTCAAGTTGAAGGATGACCTTTCTAAGGTCTATCAATAGGAGGAGAAAGAACAAGATTTCACCCTCCATCAGCTTCAAATGTCATAAGAAAGAAAAATTTATCAGCAAAGTATATAGGAAGGTATCTTAAATAACTGAAAATTTGTACTTTGAATGGCATGAAGAAGAGGAATACTGTTTAGGATAATGAAATAGGTAAGGGAAAGAAATGGAGAGAACTGCTTCATTTCAGCTGCTCCTCTCCCAACCTAAGTGTAAGTCCTCCAAACTTGAGCGGTGGGTGCAGTGAGGGAAATGCTGGCCCCAGAGCTCCTCAACCCAGCCACATCGCTCCAGGTGCACTGACTCTGTAGAGCTGTGGCTGAAAAAACCAAACTCTACCGCACACAAAGCAAAAGCAAACAACTTTTCTACCAATGCACGCTAAGGGTAGGCTGTCTACAGGTCTTCCAGCACACAAAGAAGTTTATACACTATTTTCTATATTTTTTTTTAAAGAATTGTTTTTGATGTTTACAATTACGCTTCAGTCAACGGCTCTTTCCTTCTTGTGGTTGAGAAAGTTTTCACAGCTTAAGCTCTAACTGCACATATAACGTTGGATGTATTTTGATTAGCTACAAAGGCTTCTTTCTGCAAAAAAATGCATGACAGGATACGACACCAAAAAAACCAGAAAGGCCCATTTAACACTTCAGCCTGTTCTGATGTGATGTTTTTAGGACAAATAATTGTGCGAAACACCAGTTACAGAGCATCACCAGGATATGGAGCCACTAAAAAAGCAGATAAAGAGCTCTCCAAGGCCATTGTCTACAACAGTAGAACTAACATAATTTATGAGGAATCTCAGAACTACTGAAATCATGATTTCTGCTACTGCAGCACTAAGAAACACTACACAACAATTCCAGTAGGAAGCCACCTATAATCTGGTCTTATCTTTATTACATTTATCTTCTGTTTGTTTTATGCTCCTCAAAAAGGCTTTCTCTGATGCTATTCAGTTTTGTGTTACAAAAAAGTAACCAAAAAGGCCACTTTTTATGTAAGAAGATTTTCAAATACAGCTGTTACAAAGAAAAATTGAGCAGAGGAACAATTTTCACTTCTCTCATCAGCTAACTCTGCAAAAGCATCTCTGCTTTCTGACAGTAATGACATTAAAATTGATCGTTCAAATTTTAATGATAAACACATACAAAAAGAAAACAAAAAGACAAGGAAGAAAGCCTCAAATCCCAAGGAATTACAAAGAAATAGACTAATGGACTGTTTTTTAAAGCCTGATGTAATGCAAGAGGAAAACAAAACAAACCCACCTAATTTTGCTTGACGTTTTCTTGAGTTTTCTTTGACCAAATTACAGTTATATTTGAGAAAGCTTTCCAGTTCAGATTCATTCTATTTCTTATTGATGTTGCAATAAATTTTAATTAAAAACAGTAATGAAAAGGAAAATATCAAATAGACAATTCCAAATAATAGCCAAGAAAGATACTAAATGTTTATATTTCCACTTTCTAGTGATGTTTAGGGGGAAAAAAAACAGTCTATAGAAAAGAAGGAATAGTTGCACAATTGCTATAAATGAAAAGTGTTAAAAATAAAGGAATATTCTGGTTTTGGGCTTAATTCATACAAACCATCGTACAAGTAAACATGACTTGCAAGCTAACACTGATCCTTCAAAGTTATCTTCGTGCATTTATATATGCAGCATAGAAACTGTCATTTTCCAAACAGTCAAAATTGACAAAGTAGTAACAAGAGGACAGGCTATAAGAACTTGCTTAATGCCAGCACAAAGATGGTATTTGGAAAATTTACAAAGAACCAGTGAAAGAGATTCTTGCCTCTAGTTTTTGGGGAATTTTCTCCAGTGTAGTAATCTGCCTTAAGATTTCTGGTCCTCCACCAAGGTCCAACATGGTTTCTTTAGCAATTTGATTTAAACATTCAAAATAAAGAGGATTCTGTGGAGTTGAGCAATAACACTGCCAAGAAAAATCCAACTGGAAAAAGAACATAATGATTGTACAAGACTTGCAGATAACCAGAACACCAGCTCAAAACCTGTCAGCATTTATTACGTGTTATTACAGAAATTATACTGTTGTCCTTTCTTGAGTTTGAAAACCCAATGTGCATAAACTTACGCCAAAAAAATTTTGCTGTTAGTTTTCAATTATATCTATTTAAAAATAAATGCTTACATTTCAACAGTTCCACTTGCACCCATTTCATATTCTACCTCACAAAAGGAAGGAAGAAAACTTCACTTCAAAGTAAACACCTCCAATTCCGAGTCCTACCATAGGATTTTAACATTTGTAGAAAAATCGTGGGACCCACAAGAAGGACGTTAAGAGTTACTCCTTTCCTGGTAAATTGTTCACGTTTGTGAACCGCTGCCAAATCTAACACTGACAGAAGAAACACTTCAGAACTTCAGCATTTTTAAACGTCTTTCCATGGTTTCAAATACGCTCTTTGAAACAAACAACATTTAACATCCATCGTATTATGTTCTCTTTCTCCGAGGTCACAAACACCCATAATTCTAAAAAACGCAAGTAGTAAATATTGTAGAACAGGACTATGTAAAGTTATTTTTGCTAATACAAATGCTAAGATTTAAAACAACATAGAAGTCTAAATCTATTTAGATAACTAAGCGGTCAGACTGGAAAAAAATGCTAGGCATCCACCCAATAGCTCCCACTGACAAAATATTCAGATTGAGATTTTCAGATAGCCTGTAGCACTAAACAACTTGGCAGTTCTCCTGCCTCAGTTCTCTGTGTAAAGCCAGACTTAAATCAGGGAATGGAAGACTACCACAAATGGGGGATAAGCAGAAAAAATAGTCTACATAGTCTTTCATGCCTCTACCTAGATCTGTTAAAAGCTAGAACTCAGTCCATCTGAAATAAATAAACCTCAGTTACAAGGAGCTAATTTTAGAAGTAAATTGAAAAAAATAAAAAAATATGAAGTCTCCTTTTAAACAAAGTTCTGCTGGAAAAGCCCACCACTGTGACTCTGAAAACACACGACCACCACTCAGTGCCACATCTATCAGCTGGTTTCATCACCCAGGTATGAAATGAAAGGTAGACAGTGACATACCTGAAAACTATAAACTGAAGTTCTAGTTTTCACTTTAAACTTCCTGATCCCAATACAAATCAGTTTTAACCACTGCAGCCAGATAAGCTAAGACGGTTGATGTCAAACAAGGTCAATCGATTTTTGCCCTTGTCCTCCATTCACAAACAGTTTAGTAAGTCAATTCAAAATGGGGCAACCAAGCAACTACTAGATCAGGTGAGAAATCAGACGAGAGACAAACTGTCAGAGCTCCAAACTGCTAAGCCCACGTATCTGAGTTATTGTCAGACAGAACTAGCAACTCACAGAGGTTGGAAAAGACCTCTAGAAATTGCTTGTCAATCCCTCTGCCCACCAAAAAAGCAAACTCAAAGTTAGGTTAAGTCGCTCAGACCTTGTCCAGTAATGCCTTGGACATATCCAAGACTGGCAGTTCTGCAGCCTCTCTCTGTAACATGCCCCAGTACCTCATCATCCTAATTGGTTTTTTTTCTAATCCAGTAAGAAATTACCTTGCTGTAACTTGTAACCACTAATTTATCATCCTTTCAACATGCACTCCTGGGAATGCTCTAGCTCCACCTTCTCCAAATATCCACTGGGCAGTGAAGACAACAAACGGATCATTCCTCAGCCTTCTGCAGGCTGAACATACACATGGGTTGCATGGCTAAGCTGCTGCAGCATCAATTTCTCTCCTGTACTGGGGGACTCCGACCTGGAAGACCATGCCTGCAGCCCACTGCCTATGATTTCCATTCTAATTCAGTGAGCCAAAACCAACAGGTTTAGTCTCGATCCCAAGCTGCAGACCAGTGCTCCCTGTAATTAAACGACGAAGTTCCTCAAGTAACTGACACGACTGGTTTGGTCTTGGTCTTTCCTGGTTTGTTTTTTGATAGGCTGAATTTCTGACAGATCAGGACAATGAAATTACCTAACCCGGTCACCACAATCGCTACATGGAATACACAAAAGAAGTCAAGTCGCTGAACTCACTGCCCTAGCAGATAGGTGAGCAAATCCCTGAGTCCTCCAGCAAAAACAGTACTGGAAACATTCAGCACATTCTCCACTTGCAAAGTTGTTAGCTCAAATAGAATGTTATTTCAGTGCCAAAATAATTTTGTTGCTTGCCACAGCAGATTAAGGGAGGTGTTTTTATTGAAGACCTATGCAAACATTTTGCAAGGTAAGCGTGCGTGGGCAGAAGAAGCACAATCCAGATAGGTGCACTGCTAACTCAGAGTGTAGCTGCTGCAGCCATGCATCATTTCAGCTATGGCGGAAGGTGGGCGTTGGTGATAAAATTTCCCTCAGAGCTCAGCATCTATTATTTCACTCTGGATCTCAGCACAGGGGCTTTACCATCACAGTTCAACTCCCTGAAGATTCTAAAACAGCACGAGTACCTAATCAAAATACATGCTGTGTGCATTTATAGTCCTTTTGTCCTTCTAAGTGCTACATACACCAAAAATTCAGCTTGAAAATGATGCAACTACCTGAACTGCACTGAAATCCATTATAAATGTACACATTTGAAAAGAAACAAAATGGTTTTGTGGATCAGGTTTGGGGTTTTTTTTAGTATCAGTTACTGTTTTATATTCTTAACAGCAGCTGAATCCACTGCATACCACTTTTGGGGAATAAACATATTTTTTAACCAGCACTACACACATTTTGAAATACAGCATGGGATACAGTGAGTCAAGAACACACAGAAGAACTTGGCTATGGAACAGATGAGGTGATCAAGTAATTCATTTTTACTATATATAGTTTTACTAAGAAAATGAGATACAGTGCCATGCATTTTCATTTTTGTTCTTAAGGTCAAGTTCTAGTCACCTCAGGGTAAAGTCAGTCTTCCCCATAAGGTTTATGTCAGATTTTAAACTTGTGGACCCAACAGTAATGAGGTGAAACTGGATTTCTAATGTTCAGGCTGAGGAGAAGAAAATTCTCCAACAGGTATGTAAGACACTTCTGCCCAGAACAGTAAAAGACAAAAACGATTCCCTGCAGTGAAACAGAAAACACCAGTTTGATCACCCTGGTTCAGGGGAGCTCAGGGATGAAGCAATAGCAACTTCTAGAAAGAATTTTCATCAGAACAAGATACTCTGTGACTCCTTCATGCTAACTAAAACAATTGCAGAATTTTGACACAGGACTCCCCATTTCAGTGGGTGACTGTTTTTATTTGGGGGAGGAGGGAGGAGAATAAAAGGAATTCCTTTAGCAGGAGAGCTGCTTTACTAACCATAACCAGGATCATTTTACCTCCTTGCCACAAAGAGGTTACGTGCCATGAACAAAAATCCTATGATGTAACAGCTTCATATTATTTTACAAACAATACAATCCCAACCAACTGGTAGAGAACGTTTTTTTAATTAATTGGTTCTATATGTTTCACAGCACGTAATATAAGTATTCCTAATTCAGGCTCAACAAATGTGGTACCTCATGCCATTGCCAAGTCTTCCCAGGATCAAAGTTGTTAGCCCTTAAAGGAAAACTAGTCATTGCTTAACTAATTTTTGTGATATCATACAAAAGACAGGAAAAAAAGTCAATAGCTACAGACTGGCAGAATGATTTATAACCTGAATTAAAAGGTAAGGGGGAAACACACCAAAGTCCACAACACAAAATGATTTCTTCTCCAGTTTCTTCCACCTGAACGTATTTATGCAGCCCCAGAGAAGCACCCTAGGGGAAGAAGGACCCTATGGGAAGAGCAGACACAAGCTGACACTGCAAACTGACATCTCTGCACAACTACCATAAATACTCCACAGAACATTCTGTTCCAAAGTCAACTTGAAATTTTAAATACAAACTCAATTCTATTATAACAAGCCTTAACAATACTCTCCTGCAGTGTTTTTTTAATGGTGAAGGCTTTAAAAAGTGTGTGCTAAGTATACAGTCATTGGTTCTGCCCAGATAAAGGTCATACAATCCTTAAAACACAGGACTTTAGATACCTTGTTTTATATCCATGGGGAGAGATGGGGAAAACAATGAAAATACACAAACTGACATCTCCATGAAAAAAGTAAATATTTCCCTAGAATTTACATGATACTGTAAACATAGGCAGCAACTTGAACAATGAGAAGGAAAGAAATAATTCACTTTCTATCAGCAGGTTGAGGGATGCGATTCTGCCCCCCTACTCAGCTCTTGTGAGACCACACCTCGAGTCCTGTGTTCGGTTCTGGAGTTTCCAACACAAGAAAGACAGATCTGTTGGAGCAAATCCAGAGGAGGCCAGATCCGAGGACTAGAGCGCCTCCTGTACGAGGACAGGCTGAGAGACCTGGGGTTGTTCAGCCTGGAGAAGGCTCTGGGGACACCTTACAGCAGCCTCCCATACTTCAAGGGGATAGAAAGCTGGAGAGGGGCTCTTGGTCAGGGAATAAAGGATAGTATGAGAGGGGACAGTTTTAAGAAGAGAGATTTAGGTGACATAATAGAAAGAAATGTTTCCCTATGAGGGTGGTGAGGCACTGGCCCAGGTTACCCAGAGAAGTTGTGGATGCCCCATCCCTGGAGGAGTTCAAGGCGAGGCTGGATGGGGCTATAAGCCCCTGATCCACTGGGAGGTAACCCTGCCTGTGGGACAATACCTGAAAGGGGCTACAAGAAAGCTGAGGAGGGGCTTTTCACAAAGGCTTGTAGTGACAGGACTAGGTGCAGAGGGCATGAACTGGAGAGGAGCAGATTTAGGCTAGAAATTAGGAAGAATTTCTTCACCATGAAAGTGGTGAGGCACTGGCCCAGGTTGCCCAGGGAAGCTGTGGCTGCCCCATCCCTGGAGGTGTTCAGGGCCTTGGGCAGCATGATCCAGTGGGAGGTGTCCCTGCCCATGGCAGGGGGCTTGGAAATGGAGGTCCCCTCCAACCCAAACTATTTTACTGTTCTATGATTCTATGGCCCGGAGGTGGAACTGGTTGGGCTTTAAGGTCCCTTCCAATCCAAACCACTCTTCAATTCAGTGGTTCTCAAAGAAATACTATAAGCACAACTCTTTTTTCCAGAAAGCCTTTATACATAGAACAAGTCAGATTGGAAGGGACCTTAAAGCCCGTTCAGTTCCACCCCATGCCAGGGGTAGGGACACCTCCTGTGTACCAGGTTGCTCAAAGCCCCATCCAATCTGGCCTTGAACACCTCCAGGGATGGGGCAGCCACAGCTTCCCTGGACAACCTGCGCCAGGGCCTCACCACTCTCATTGTGAAGAAATTCTTCCTTACATCAAGTCTAAATCTGACCCTCTCCAGTTTATACCCGTTCCCCCTCGTCCTGTCACTACAAATCTTTGTGAACAGTCCCTCCCCAACTTTCCTGTAGCCTCTTTCAGCTACTGGAAGGTTGCTATAAGATGTCTTCTGAGTTTTCTCCAGGCTGAACAACCTCAACTGTCTCAGCCTATGCTCATATCGAAGGTGCTCCAGCCCTCTGATCATCTTTGTAGCCCTCCTCTGGACCTGTTCCAACAGCTCCATCTCCTTCTTGTGCTGAGGGTTCCAGAACTGGACACAGGACTCCAGATAGTGTCTCATAAGAGAGGAACAGAGGGACAGAATCACTTTCCTCGACCTGCTGGCCACACTGCTTTTGATGCAGCCCAGTATATGGTCGGCCTCCTGGGCTGCAAGTGCATATTGCTGGATCATGTTGAGCTTCTCATCGAGCAACACCTCCGAGTCCTTCTCTGCAGGGCAGCTCTTGATCACATCATCCCCCATCCTATACTGAAAATGGGGAATGCCCCAACCCAGGTGTAGGACCTTGCACTTGGCCCTGTTGAATCTCCTGAGGTTCACACAGGCCCACTTCTCCAGCATGTCCAGGTGCCTCTGGATGACATCCCAGCCTTCCAGTGAGGCAGAACTTCATCCAGAACACTGCCTCATAAACCCAAAAGGACAATTGCATTAAGAATTCACTTATTTTTCCAAACCATACATGTATAGTTTCGTTAAGGATACAGTGACTGCAAGTGTTAGGTTTGGGGGTCAGTTACACAAACAGAAATGGCACTAAATACAAGTCACCCCTTGAGATAATACATGAGCTGATCTTAGAGGGCCATCCTCCATCTCCATCTGTTTTCTCTAAAAGATGGCATTTCTATAGCATTAAAAAAAGCTGTTGCAATTCAGAGTAGCTAAGTAACCTGCTGTAAACAGAGTAGCAAACATTTTTACCATTCTGAACATACTGAAATGACTAAGATGCCATTACCCTACTAGATAAGAGACAAAGAGTAGGAAAAAAATAAGTTATCAATCACACTGTTAATAGCCCAGTGTAAGAACAGAGAAAGAATAACTTGAAAAACATTTTTCCAGCAGTAGTAATTTTTCCTTACTAAACACACTCCCAAACCTCTCTACCAGGATGAGACAAAAAGCCCTCAGGGTTATCTTGGGAGGGCACAAGTCTTTAGGGGACTGGCCTGGTGATGGAGGCAATGCTAACTCTTTCTAGCATGGTTTCCAGAGGAGGTGGTCTACGCTTTTGCTGGCTTAACTGAATCTGACACTGCAAATTATTGTTAAGGGTGGCAATTCTTCCGCAATTCTGCAGAATATTTAAGAATTCAACCACAAAAATTCAGAGCTGAGGGATCTTTAGCTACAGGATCCTTCATTCACAGTTTCTCATATATTGGTTCCCAACTACAAAACAGGAACTGAACGCTGAGCTGAAGCACTCTTCTAAGGCTAAAAGCCCAGAACGCAGGGAGAAAGGTCAAATGCCACTATGACTGGGGCTTCCATAAGATTTTAAAACTGGGGAAAAAACCAAACCTAGATTATTAAAATAATCACTTTTATCAATATCCTAATACATGTACAAAAGACCTACTATGAACGTGTCTTACCCCTGGTACTGAAGGTAAAGCATCAGCAGCACTACTACTTACTGACTTTACCTTTACATTCTAGGCATAGTAAATGCAGGGCTGTGTTATTTTGTTATGTATTAGAACAAAAATCCTACTCAGAAGCCTTTGTTATTTACAGAATACAAGTACTTTAAACAAATGTTTTTATTTACTGCAAACATTGGCCTATATTTTCAAGACCTCTTGTTACTTTTTAGAAGGCAAAATACTGTCACATTTTGCTTGTAGGCATCACATACAACATGTTTTGTCTTTCAGATTCGGCAAAACTCTAATTGTTTTAAATCCTCCCCTGAAATAACCTCTCTTATCTGTTACTCATCTACAAAATTTATTTCTGGATCACTTATTTCGAATTTAAAATTTCTATCAAATAAACAAAAATTCAAAGTAGGATCACAATTCCAAACTATTTCCTGCTTTACTCAGCATTTCTATATTACCCTCAAGGTAAGAGAAAACCCTCCAAATAGTATAACAAAACATCAGTTATTTTTCTTTTAAAACATATTTAATGATACTTAGGCGGAATAAAATTTATTCAAATTGCTGGTTAGAAGTGGAAGAGCAAGTACATTTACACATTAAAACTGCAGCTCAAAACATCATAATATGATTGCCTGACAGCTATTAAATGCTTGTTTGTGTCTCTTTCAAAAGGCTTCTAACAGTTCCACCCTTGACATCCTCCATGTAGTTGGAACTTTGTTTTTAAGGTAAACTTTCCCCTCACTCCCACAAGTTGTGTTTCTCTCTCAAGATATATTACCGGGATATTTCATACAAGCACTCAATAGAAGGAAAAATTAAGACAACCCTAAAAGTACAAAGCCCCAAAGACTTCAGCAGGGGTCAAACCCACAGCACTAAAAAATAGAAGAATGTATGTGAATGACACTGCAAATTCCCTGCTAACACACTGTTTTCCAAAAGAGGAGATAGAAAACATTAATATGGTGTTTTATGAGGACAGTCACAAACGCCTTTAGTACTTCTACTCAGCACAAGTGCCATGCAAGCAAAGATTACAACCAGCAACTGGGGGGAGGGAACCAATCCACTAACAAAAATCCCAAACCAAACCTAATTCAATCAAAAAAAATCAACAATCCTAAATTCTACACTGTCAATGAACATTAATTGTAACAAATGAAAAGTAGAATCAGGAAACATACTTGCAATTTTATGTTTTCACAATCACAACCTTCTTCAAAAGCTACATGCAACATATCACAGGTGTGGGAAACCTCGGCTGGTCCGAGGAGTTAGAGTGTGAACTTAAATATTGGCCTTGTATAGATGCCCGAGTAAACAAGATTAGGAAGCTGCCAGGCCCCAGGTGGAACACCCAATTATGAATTTGCAGCTGAGAAGGAACACCCAATTATGAAGACACAGCTGGAAGAAGTCATCCAACTATGAACTGTCGGTCTTCAGCCAATCGTGCATGGACACACAGCTGGGGAAGGGGTATAAAGGGTCTTTTGGCCCACAACTTCTACGTGTTGTGGATTGCCCCGACTGCAACACAAATACTTACGTAGTGAAGCTATGATTATTTACAGAAGAGACACAAAAGTACTGTTAAAAAGGAGTACTGAAATGGAAGATCTGTTCTAACTTATTTTAATTGCACTCCTTTTGCATGCAGGAGCACTATGGAGCCTGACTGCTGTCCTTCTAAATGAACTGTCCTTTTGAACACCCTCCATTTCATACCAGAAATGCAGCTGTTAACATTATTGTTTCAGCAAGGGCCACTTTAGATGCTGATCTCTAACATTACTGTGCATAAGCAGACCCTCTGAGCTGTAACTGAACTCTGAATCTAGCCAAATGAAGCTATGCTTATGTGTTACTACTTTCAGAGCAGAGAAACAACCTTCTGAAGGACAAATCAAAATTACTGTTTTAAATTATTTTTAAAGTATACTTTTAGAAACTTGCATTCTAAATCAAAATTAAAATCTCAACAGTATTAGCAAATCTGCTTTGCACGAAGGTAAAATATTTCCTAATATGCCTTCCAAAAGCACAAGTTCTGGGTGACAATTTTTCCTGCTACAAAGAAAATTCAGTGCAAAAGAGCAGCATTTGGCAAATTCAGCATTTTCTAAACCAAGGAAATCTGCAATAAGCAGTTCATACAGATTCTGCTTCTGTTTCAGTTGATGGTGGAGCATGGACTGCATGCATACTAACACATAAACACGGGGCTGCCTTGGTACTCCTGTGACCTTGTCAGACACTTCAACACTGTATTTTTAGATTACACTCTCATACCAACTGCACAGTTAAGATGGCATTTAATTCCATTATATCCACTGTCAAAAAGCTAGTCTTCTGCTTCAACTGCTGCAGTTACTTGAAAAATAAATTTTAAAGGACTGGATATAATTCTTAAATATACTTCCCCGCTCATAGCTATGAGCCAGCTTTGTGTAGCACACAAAAAGCAGCATCCTCATTTTACTTTCTGGATGTCATGTCACTTTAAGCTCCTTTTGACTGACTCTGTAATACTCCTTGGATTTGGGAACAGCACACACATCGTTGTATCTGTCCCTGCTATATAAATATTTGATTGTGCCTCCTCTGTATTCTACTAAAGCCTATGTTACACGAGGAAAACAGAAGATAAAACTTAGCTGAACTGATCCCTCTGCCCAGGCAGTGATACCAAACATACACCTATAGTATTTCTGGTTCCTATACCCCAAGTGATTCTTTTTCTCAGTGTAACTGCCCCAGCTCTCCACCCTGTATGATTTCACTCTCCCTGTGCTTTGCAATGTATCCGTTTCCCCACTCATGCACACATTCCTCTAACCACAGTTCTCTCACCCTTTCCCTCCCACGTCCTCTGGAGCCAAACAACACATCTCACTGGTTGGAGAGTTCTTGCATATTGACTTGACCTTATCAGGCATAGCAAGTTTAGGGAACACTTCTGATCATAACATCCTTCACCTCTGGGGACAATTCACACAGCTAAACGTGACATCCACTCCATAATCTTACCAAACGTCTAATCTTCAAGCCTGCTGATACTTGCAGCTTTTCTTTGAAGTTTTAGGTATGAGGAATTTGCCAAAATCCAAAACTTTACATACGTCAGACAGAAACCCTTGACAAAACTACAAAACAAAAGGCACAACTGCAAAAGGAGAAAAGCAAAGAACGTGGGGGTGGGAAGCTTCTGTTCAACCCATTTTTGCTTTGGGGAGGGAGGGATATACTCAATATACATTAAAAAGTTAGATAGGATCACTATTATTCAAGCTAATGGAAAAATGTGTTCCAAAGGGGGTAACACTCTGAAATAGCGCTTATTCATAAGGACATGACACTACAGCTAAGCTGTGTCTGGAAGGGGCACTCATGTTCTGTACGCCCACAGGGGCACCCAGGCTGCACCCACAACAGCAGCTTAAAACATAGCAAAAAGTGAAGCTTATAAAATAAAAAAAAAGAAAAGAAAGGTAATTGCCTTTCAGCCAGTTTATGTTCCTACAGCATCAGAGGAGTGCCAGTGCTGCTGTAAGGAAAAAGGCAAGGGCACACATGGGTGGTGTTAACAGGGAGCAGAACTGGCCTTTCGAGTGCACCCGGCTCTTAGGCTTGCTTATCTGCAGCACAGAGCTGCCCTCTTCGTCTGCTTGTTAATTACTCAGCTAGCAGATTTTCACTGCAGGCATCAATGGAAGTCTACCTCGCTGCACAGCTCCACTCCTCAGGAAACTATATTATCCTTCTTTCCACACAAAGCAAAATTAAAGTGCCTGAACAAAACCCGCTCAAGATAAGGTAAACACTAAAACCATGTTACTTCATGTTTCACAGCAGTATCATTAAACTGAACCCAACCAACATGCCCACGAAGGCAGCTACATGCCAGCGCAATATTTAAAAAAAAAAAAAAAAGCTGTAGGCGTACAGACACTACTGAACGCAACAGCAGAGGAGCTGATGTGCCAGGGGGTGCGTGGGTGTCATAAAAGGCATACGGATTAGCCTACTGCACTGTAGCAGATGTCTAGCTGAGCACTCCATTTGTGACACTGCATGCTAGCAGACCAGTTGGGAAAGAAGGAAGGAGAGAGTCCTCCCTTGCTCTATGTAGTTCCTGACCTACAGCCGGACCCAAGTCACTGTGTTGTTGCCATCAGTGGACGCGTTCTTCAAAAGATCTGTGTAACTGCAAACCTGCACAAATACTTTCATCCCCAGTCACATATTCTGGTAGTGACACTTCAACTAAATTGTTTGTGGTGTGGAAGGAAAGAAACACCACATTCTACTGTGCTTCTGACCTGCCATTCCCTTAGACAGTGGAGAAAAAAAACTAGTGGTGAAAAATTATTCTCCATCAGTTTCTTGATTTCATTTAAGGTTTGATAGATTGCCATCACACTTCCTTCTCTACTGTTGCTCCTTCCCTGTCTCAAGAAGCCCAAGTCTATTTAGTACTGCATCCCATTTGTACTGCTGGAAGAAGAACAACAAAACAAAATAGAATTCCTTCTGGTTTTAATGGTACTGTTGAAATTGTGTTAGCGTAACTACTTAACATGCACATCCAAATGTAATTAACATGTACAGCTGCATAATCGCATTCTTAAAAAACTTTAATAATATAATTACTCTATAGAACTCTGCTTCAAAACTGATGTAAACTTATTTAAGACTCTGCTGACTGCAGGAAGGGAAGTGCTGGCCCTCTCTCCCCTTACTCCTCATATGGTCTTGCAGCGAGCTGTTGCTGCTGAAAACCCAGGCGTATTTATGGGGTTAGTTTTCAGCCAGATTAGCAAAGAAATCCAACCTTCTATCTGGCCAATTAAACAAATACAAAAGTGACAGAAGAAACACACAGCCAAAAGGAAAAGAGAGGGAGGAAAAAAAGAAGTTTTAAACACCCTCAGCCGATAAGTGCAATCTAAGGTTGGAGCTTCACACAGCAAAGACCTGTTTGAAAACTATCCAAGACCTCCTCATATGTTAACCTCCTCATGTGTTAATATCCAATTTAGAACCTATTACTGGTTTTCCTCTGTCTGAATTAAATTACACTGCACTTACTGTACCTCATCTGATATTTTATCATCCAGGCATTCAGTACAGCTACAGCCAGTTCACATCATCTGTATCAGCTGCAAGTTTCACTACCTCACCTTACACTCCCTCTTTCCACACCATCTCCAAACACATGGAGCAGGCCCTGTCACTTGCTTCCAGAAAGGCTGTTAGCACCTCTCTGCTGCAGGGTTACCTCCTGGTTTCTTCCTGGGAGACCAGAACCCATCAGGGCTTCCCAGCTGTGTCTCACCAGTTCCAAGCTGAATGTATCACCACCTTCCTCAGCCTGCCTGCAACATTCTTCCTAACACAGCTGAGGAGGCCGCTGGCCTTCTTTACTGCAAGCGCAAGTTTGCTAGCTCATGTTCAACTTGTCTGGTGTAACCTCCAGACCCTTTTCCACAAAGCTACTTTCCAGGCAATCAGTCCCCAGTCTGTACCAGCACATGAGGTTAGTCCTCCCCAGGTGTAGGGCTTGGCATTTCCCCTTGTTGAGCTTCATGAGGTTCCTTCCTCTCCGTTCACTTCTCCAGCCCCCTGTCCCTGGGGGCAGCTGCACAACCATAGAATCATAGAATCACCAGGTTGGAAGAGACCCATCGGATCATCGAGTCCAACCATTCCTATCAAACACTAAACCATGTCCCTCAGGACCTCGTCTACTCGTGCCTTAAACACCTCCAGGGAAGGTGAATCAACAACCTCCCTGGGTAGCCTATTCCAATGCCTAACTACCCTTTCCGTAAAAAACTTCCTCCTAATCACTAGCCTATATCTCCCCTGGCGGAGCTTGAGGCCATTCCCCCCTCATAAAAAACTTCCTCCTAATCACTAGCCTATACCTCCCCTGGTGGAGCTTGAGGCCATTCCC
>WAAB01025158.1:266992-296453 GCA_013389865.1 Piaya cayana
GCCCAGGCCAGAGGCTGACAGTTTCCGTAGCAGAATGCTGTGACAAATTGTGTCAAAGGCTTTGCTGAAGTCCAGGAAGACCACATCCACAGCCTTTCCCTTGTCCAGCAGCCCAGGCCAGAGGCTGACAGTTTCCGTAGCAGAATGCTGTGACAAATTGTGTCAAAGGCTTTGCTGAAGTCCAGGAAGACCACATCCACAGCCTTTCCCTTGTCCAGCAGCCCAGGCCAGAGGCTGACAGTTTCCGTAGCAGAATGCTGTGACAAATTGTGTCAAAGGCTTTGCTGAAGTCCAGGAAGACCACATCCACAGCCTTTCCCTTGTCCAGCAGCCCAGGCCAGAGGCTGACAGTTTCTGTAGCAGAATGCTGTGACAAATTGTGTCAAAGGCTTTGCTGAAGTCCAGGAAGACCACATCCACAGCCTTTCCCTTGTCCAGCAGCCGAGTCACTTTGTCATAGAAGGCGATCAGGTTGGTTTGGCAGGACCTGCCTTTTGTAAACCCATGTTGGCTGGACCTGATCACCCCGTTCTCTTACAAGTGCTTCATGATAGCACTCAAGATCACCTGTTCCATGACTTTCCCTGGCACTGAGGTCAGGCTGACAGGCCTGTAGTTCCCCGGGTCCTCCCTGCCACCGTTCTTGTAGATGGGTACAACATCAGCCAGCCTCCAGTCCAGTGGAACTTCCCCAGTCTACCAGGACTGTTGGAAGATGTTGGAAAGGGGTTTGGCCAGTACATCCGCCAGCTCTCTCAATACCCTAGGGTGAATCCCATCTGGCCCCATAGACTTGTGGGTGTCCAGTTGGGCAAGCAAGGCTCTGACCACCTCCTCTTGGACCATGGGAGCCTCGTATTGCTCCTCTAGTTCCGGGATTTGTACACACAGGGAACAGCTTTCTTTGCAATTAAAGACTGAGGCAAAGAAGGCATTAAACCATCTGGGCTATTAAAAATTCCTCAGAGTTCTGTATCGCTCTGTAACTCGCCCATCAACCAGGCCCCTTATGATCTTTCACTGTACTGGAACCCAGCAGCGACCCCTTGGCCATACTGCCAGTGAACAGGCTCCAGCTGGACTGTGTGCTGCTGATTACTACTCTCTCAAACCTGGTAGCTCATCCAGTTTTTAGTCTATCTCACTGTCTGTTTGTCTAGACTGAACTTCCACCAGTTTGTTGACGAGAATGTTACAAGAGACACTGTCAAAAGCCTTAGCGAAGTCAAGATTAACAACATCCACCTTTCTCCAGTTATTCACTGAGCTAGTCATTTCACCACAGAAGGTTATCGGACACCCACCAACATCACCCATGCTGACCTGCTCCTAAATCCTGACCCATCCACTTTGAACAGACTCATCCACCCAAAAGGCAGAGCTCCACACATTCCTGTGGCTCTCCCAACACCCTGTACTCCCTGCCTCCCAGCCTGTCCTTCCTCAAGAGCCTGCAGCCAGTCCTCACAGCGCTCCAGCCGTCAGCCACCTCTGATCTCAACAACACCGCTGCCACACAACTGCACACAGAACTCTGATCTCTCATGTTCCTGCCCAATCTGCTCCACAATGTATGGCAAACAGAGTCAAATCCAAATAAATACATAATTTTGTCTCTGTGGAAGGAAACTTTGTATTGGTGGCCTTTTAATAGCTGGAAACCTCATTTCACACTGTGATTAAGTCACAGATGCTGGACGGAAAATCAAAAGAGACAATGAAAGAATAACTACTTGCAGAAAGGAAATGTATGGATAGCAATGGAAAGAGGTGCTATAGTTATACAGAGAGAAAGGAGGGACATAGCTCTCTAGCTTCTACCCCAGGCAGGAAACTCTGTTAAGCGCAGGGCTCTGATGAAGGACAAATCCCATCTCTGCTCTCCCTGCTGTACTCCAGGGCTCAAGCCCAGCAAGCCTTCCCCACCACACTACTGCTCCTCCGCCCATGATCCCTGGTACCTCAGACCACTCACTACCCTGCCTCAAGCCCCATTTCTGCTCTTTCAGATCCTTGGGAGAGTTTAACAGCTGTCTTTGTAGCACCCCCAAGTTTCTCTTCTCACTGAATGTAACCTGAATACAAATAATTTTACCTTCTGTTGTTCCAAGCACACATAGTAAAAAATATCTTCCTGTGAATAATTACTTCTTCTCAAACCAGACAGGCTTTAAAAACAATATTCATTATTTCTAGAAGTCATGACATTTATATTACATTACCTCAAACTTTAAAATTTTGGTTAGAATTCTTGGAAGAAAGTCATCTTGGTTGCTATCTTTTTACAGAGCAAATGTTACCAGAGACCCTTCCACTAACCAAATCACCATTTACATCAGCCCTTAAACCAACTCCTGCTCCAGCATATGTAGACCTCACTACCAACTGATGTAACGGATGAAAAACAACATCATCCAAAGAGTATAAAAAAGAAAAAAACCCACACACAACGGAAAATGTAAAATAACACATTTTTATAACTTGCTTAATAGTTTATAGTCCTTTTCCAACTAAAATGGTTAACATTTAAAGATACTATATAAAAGCTGTGGATATATTTAACATGCATTACGTTACTACTCAACCAACTCCTGGTTACTGGGGTGTAGGAAAAATCATCCACAGAGTGGTGTAATTCCACAGCTGCCTACTGCAGACTGCCTTGTGCTTTTCTCAGGAGCGATACAGCTGGCCATCACTGGGAGCTGGTTTCTTCATTTGTAACATTCTTTTTTCACTAGTGCATTCCCTCAATTTTTATTTGGTTGTTTTTCCTGTAATCTACCTCACCTCTGAAGTTAAGTCAGCAGAAATTAAGCTACTCACAAAGAACCACCAAGAAAGAAAATCACAGAATTTCACTGCTGCTAACAACCATACAGGCTGCAGGCTTTAAAGAGAAGGAAATTCTTACATCAGCTCAGCAATTCTTCCCTCTACTTCTATTCTCTCACCCATCCTAGGACTACTATGGAGAGTATTACCCAGAGATGTAAATAATATACAACAGCATTTGAAATGTTGAGAAAAAGTTGACTAATGCCACTTCTGCAGCAGAACCTCTGGTTAAGGAATGCACAGCTGTCGAGCAGATGTATAATTTCAGCATTTAGATTTCATTATTTCAAGGGTGACTTTTTTTTTACTAGATACTCTATTTCCATCTGTCTTTTGACCTCCCTCAGCTTAGTCCCCTCCTTTCCGTTTAAATTCATTACGCCAAAATAATTTTCTAAATTAGAAACATCTCTACATTTAAAAACTTGTGAAAAATTTGAAAAGAGGTGGGGGAGTGAATCAGGGCTGGCATGGAACAAAAACAGACAGTTCAACGGAGGCTTGGGTTGGAATAAAAACTGCCCTGTCTGGGTTGGGTTTTATTTCACAGTTCCTGGTTTAACCCAAATTGGCAAGTCTCTCACTGCATTCCTTCCATGAAATTTCAAGAGCAGGGAAATGAAGAATATCAGCTATATAGAAATATTCCTACACTTCACTCTGCCCTAACTTCCGAGTAGGACAATGCTTCAGGTTTTGATTCTTCTTTTTTAGAGTCATATTAAATTATAGTTGTAAGATAAAAAAATACCCACAAATTAACTCATCATGTACCAAAAGAGCTTTACAAAAGAAATAAAGATTGGTATAAACCAGTATCAGTGGCTGTCAACTGAAATAAATTCAATAAAAGGCAAAAGTAATTAAAAATAAATTAAATGGAGTTAGCACTGTTCAAAAACATTTCTCTTCATTTAACCAAAGCAGAAGACTAGGTCATACAACACCATCTGTCTTACATGTCAGCCTACCCCTATGACTTTTAAAAAGAATTATCACTAGCAGGTTCACCGGTTAAGTTCAGCAAGTGTGACAGATCTGCTGCAACACCTATCCAACTTTTATTTTAATTTTAAGCTCATAATAATAATTTGCCTGGGTGAGGAAGGGCAAATCTTCAATCCTAGTAAATGGCAGACACTTTAGAATACTCCTGCGGCAAATTTTCAATAGGATATTTTCACAAAAAATATTCAATGGTCATGACCTAGTAAATACAGAAGAAAACTAGAAAAATACATCAATACATAAGCGCAAAAAAGTATCTTCTTGTTCTGGAAGATTTATTGTTTGATTTCTCACTGAGAGAGGAGACATTCAAAATAAGTTTTAAAAAATACTTCACAGCAATACAAATAACTTGCATAATAAAACTTCCCATATCCTCCATCACTAGGGATGTTTCCGCACAGCACCCAAATACCACTACTGAATTTTTGATCCCTACTAAAATATCTTTAATCGTCTGAACAGCCCGTGTTTTGGGTGCCGAGTCCAAGAAGAATGGCTGCATCTCATTAGCGGGCAGGGCCTTCCCTGAGAACTCCCAGTTGTCCAGACTAGTGTCTGACAATGGCAAGGCTTGTCCCTAAGCCAGTACACAGAAGGATAAAGGAGGGTTTCTGAAATATTCTTCAAGACATTCTGTAAAAGACTAATTTATTTTCCATGAAGGAGGATATGCAGCAAGCAGGAAAACATTTTATGCAGCTTTCTGGTTTTCTTATTTGCATTTCCAGCCATAGGTTCACTCTGCCTTCTTCTAATAAGCCATTCTTCTTCTCATTCCTATCTCCAACTTCTTTCATTCCCAAGCATAGGGGACAAAGAGATGATACATCATTTCCTATTTCCAGCATCCATTCTTCCCGGTTGATTCCTCACAACTTACCCATTCATGCTTCCTTTTCTATCCCGTCTATGGGTTAGAAAACAACAACATGGGACAGTGCATATGCCTCTGCATTGCCACTGGAAAAAGAAAAATTAATTTGGAAAACTATACTTGTGCCTGTTCATCCCTTCTGTATCTCTGAAATTCTGACTCTGAGCACATAATGTACTCATTTGCACAACAGATCTCTCATAAGCAGAATACTAATTCTTTGCAGAAGTTAAATCTCCGACGACTTCACTCTTGCAGAAGTCACTTGTGTTCTGCCCATTGATTTCCAGTCAGGTTTGGGATCAGGCTCTCACCGTGGAAGTGCCAAGGCCTCTGAACACTTCAAGGTTTTTTTTCAAATCAAGGAAGAGTTGTTAATTATTAACACCATAAGGACATGAGACTGAAGGAAAAGTCAATTTAGATCATTTCAACAGCTGCCGCAGTGAAAGGTAATCGCTTCCATGAACCAGGTCTGTATCTGGGTACTTGTCTTCTGACTTGTCCCAGCTACATCTGCTTGTATTTTTATGGGCCAAAACACAGCAAGAATGAGAGTTTTCTCTTTAAGATGGTGAACTGATGGAATACAGACGCAAAGCACTGCTAGCTGCTTCCACATTTAATGCTAATAAAGTTGACTGAAGCCACCATGGAAAGCCATTATCTGAGGAGACACTGAGAAAATTTAAGTGATTTCCAGTTTTTGTAAAAAGCATTACTGCTGCTATAACATATGATGCAAATTAAGCTACAGTACTGCAGAGCTAGGTTAGTAATACTGATTTTTTCCCCTTTTTAATGCGCAGCCAACTCATCACATACTAAAATTACATTTAAACCTACCATATTCTGGGAAATTCTGTTTTGAAGAAAAAAATGAGTGTTGGAGCATTCAGCCACATGCTGCAGGTATGCGCCCTACAAACAACTACTTGATAGATGTTTGTTTTATCAGAACTTTAAAAAACATGTAAATACAGTTCATACCCTTCACGCCACTCAAAAGCTCCCTCCATCACCAGTGAATTCTGCAAGGGGTTGCTCAGCCTGGCTTGCAGGAAGTGCTCCATCAAGCCAGTGGCTTTCACAGTAACAATTTATGTCACTACAGAAATTCTGAGATGGTAACATACTGGACCTCAGGTAAGGCTTTGCTGTTGCTTCTCTTTTCATATGTGTGATTCATAACTTTATTAATATTATCACAACCATGAGCTGGAGTTTATTTTCATATTTTAACACTCATTTCAAATTTAATTAACCAGACCACCATAAAACAGAAAACCTAACTGAAATGCACAACATTCAAAAGAAACAGGGAGGCAACTACAACAAACCCATTAGAACAATGGCAAGAAATAAAACTCTCTGGATTACAAATCTGAAACAGCATGATCATATTTTTTCATACCATTTGTGTACAGCTGAAACAGGGTCATAACCAGAAACTCAAAGTCCTGGGCAGATGTTTCTGGACTGAATCCCTCACAAAAATCACTATTCTATACATCTTCTCAGAAAGTGCATTCAGAATGACAAAATGATGGTTTCTGTATAATGAAGACAAATGACAGGACTATTTCAACTTCCTATCCAATTTCAACGATCGCCTATTCCAGTTTCCATATTATTTTTAAAGGACACAATAGAGCAGGTTAAATTTTATGGTTGTTTTCTTTTTTTTTTTTTTCATAGAAACTAAAATTACTTTGTGTCTGAGAATATTAAATCCTCCAGACTTCATAGCAACTTTTAAGAGACTACAAGAAAATCTGGCACAAATTGCTTGCTTTTCCTTTAGAGCACAATCCATTGTGGAGACACAGAAGACATCGTCGTTGACTGGAGACCATCAACACTAGCATGGTAGGGTGGCTGCTGCAGAGGGTTCTGCAGGTCTTGTCCAAGTAACGAAAAAGTTGAACTACATCAGCAGCAGCACAAGGAAAACTCTGCTGTCCTCCACGTCCTGTATTTTGGGAATACTGACAACTGAAGCCAGGCGATGTATCTTTTCATTAGGGAGTTGCTTCTGCCATTTATTTACAGATAACTGTAAGTAAGTGAAGAAAATCCCAGGCACTGAAGATATGTCCTCTTTTTAGTGAGGAACCAGGAAACAGCAGGCATTTTCCCAGACATCCAGGTACTGTCTGGTCTCCTTTATCCACTGACGCTTTCCAGTAATTTACTGCAGCTCATTTACCTGTTCCTGGAAGGAGATACAGTCCTCCTCATAAAAATTACCACCACAGCGATGAACAAAAAAAAGGAGAGGTGAATCATAGAATTACCAGTTTGGAAGTGACCCACCGGACCATCGAGTCCAACCATTCCTATCAGTCCAACCATTCCTATTAGGTTGTTTTATTCTTTGGTTTGTTTGCTTTTGAGGGCTTTGGGGGAGGTGGGTTTCTCTTGGAAATCCTGGCTATACCAAAATTAATGTGAACACCAATATATGTTCTTCGATCCCTTCTGTGAACAGGAGGTACTCGGATCCTCCCATCTACACTGGTGTGCCCCACTTGGAAAGCTGTAGAGTTCTCAAAGTGACTGATGCACAATTTAAGAGAGATTCTATTAAACAGCTCTGAATTAATATCTTTTTTTTCTGTTGCTAAGATACCAATATAGCCTGCACTGAACTATAATCATAAAGATGCAATTCAGTGAATATTTAGCAAGTCCTTCCTTACACTTTTTTTTAGTATTACATAGCCACAGAATCCATACACTGCTCCTTGGACAACAAACAAAACGTTACCATCATTCCTAATTTTAAATTAAAAGACAAAACAGTAAGATGATACATTACTTTTTAAAAAAATCAATTTATCCATCAATTGGTTGCCTTTCAGGACTCTAGGAACAGACAGGGCTACTATCTATTGCTTCTTCAAAATAATTTTCTCTTTGCAATGCATTACTCTGTGACATCTCATACAGCAGTAATGCTCATCGACAGCCAATACACGTCCATTCTCAAAAGTCAGCAGACGTTGCTTACTGCACATCTAAGTAAGCACCATATTCAATTCCAAATGTGAACAAATCCTTAGCCCTGACTTGAAGTATTCAATAAATACACCAACTATTATAAAGCTGATTCCTTTGGTTACATCCCTTACAGTTAAGATCTTCAATTCCTGAATGCTGGTATCCAGAAAAAAGCACATGTATCCTTTGCACACTCTACACAGTCAGCATTTTTAATTCTTATAATGAAGCACACCATTCTCACTGCAAGAATCTTGTATATTCTTGGTGCAAAGATCTCTGCTCACTGCAGAGCAGCGTCAAAAATATTAGGACCTGAGTCCCATTCACTGACAGCTATGCACTGTTTCAGTAAACAAGTATTTGACCAGTGAATTCCCAGTAATTTGCTATTGCAGGCTTGCAACAGCTTTCTTCTCTAATCTGAACAGGAGCTAAGCCAGGTAACAGAAAGAGGTCCCTTTCAAAACGAAATTAATTCACAAATTTAAAAAAAAATTAAAATATTCCGATGCAGCCACATATAGTCATTGTCCCCGGAAGAGAGCAGCCAGTGGGGCATCCTAAGGACTGGTAGCTGAATCTTGCAGCTGTGCAAGAACATACTCCACAAGATTTCAGACCAGAACTCAAAGCCTACCATGTTGTTTGTCTGTATATAAATACACACAAAATCCCCACACGCTCACAGAACAAACTAAATGTGTGAATAACCTAAGGAAAAGTTACAGAAGGAACAAAAGTACAACGACAAGAGAAACACATTACCAGCAAGAATTTTATCCAGATGGCTACAAACTCCACAACATGGGGTATTTCTGGCTATGGACTCAGTAAAGTGCCTGAATATAAACTGCTCTCATATAACTTTTATATTCCAGGACTAGGTTCTACTAAAAAAGAGGCAACTTTTTTGACCCAGTGGAGTCTTCATCTACAAAAGGTGCTTTTCCATTCCTAGAGACAACAGTTCTGAACAATCTTTGGGACACTAACGTGATAAAAGAACTCAATAATAATTACCTATCCACAGAGAACAAAATACGTAAATGAGAACCACAATCAGTTTACATTGGGGAGAACCATCACCCAGTCTTTGACACAAAGTGACAGGTGACTGTTGAATGAAAATCCTGCAACTCACTCCCATTCCCTGTTGCTGAATTCACTCTTAATTTCACAAAAAAGAAAACCCAGAGTGCGGATGATTGCTGGGTGCAATCAGCTGTTCATGTATTTAAACATTCTTCACTAAGTTTTGTAGTCAGTTACGGCACTCCATCACTGCCCAATAGCACAATCTTAGCTGTGAAGGTATGTGTGGTGATCTGGGTTTGTTCTTTCCCACTACTCATTCCCATTCCTTGCTCCTGGATTGACTCTCAATTTTACAAAAAAGAAAACCCAGAGAGTGACTGGGTGTAAACAGCCATTTATTGTTTTAATAGATTTCAATAGATTTTGTAGTCAGTTATGGAAACACCAAGTTCAATCGGTACCAAACAGCACAATCCTTTGCTAGTGAATTGGGTTTGTTGTTTCCCACAACTCACTCCTATTCCCTGCTGCTGGATTCGCTCCGATTTCAACAAAAAGAAAATCGTAGTGAATGTAAGCATCCATCCGTGTTTCTAAACCCTCTTCAACAAGATTTTGTATTGGTTATGAGAACATTGTACTCAGTCGGTGCTCAACAGCACCAGCTTTTACTTGCAAAGGTGCGTGCAGCAATTTGGGTTGTTTCCCACAGCTCACTGCCATTCCCCGCTGCCGGATTCACTCTGAATTTCACAAGAAACAAACCCAAAGTGTAAAAGTGTAAAAGAGTGTTTAAAAGAGCCACTGGTGTTTCTAAACCCTCTTCAGCAGATTTTTGTACTGGTTCCGAGCACGCTCTACTCAACTAGTGCACAACAGCACGGGCTTTTGCTGAGAAGGCGGCGATTTGGGTCGTTTCCCACAACTCACTCCCAACACCTTGCTGCCGGATTTACTCCGAATTCCACAAAAAAAGAATCCCCAGAGGGTGGGGACAGCCCCTCGTGCTCCAACCCCCCCCCCCCCCAGTTCGGCAAGGCGAAGCCGTGGTTCGTTGCGGCCCCGCTGCGGCCTCCCCGGCTGGGGCTGCAACACCCGCGGCGGGGAGAGGAGGAACCGAAGAAAGAGGGAAAGCGAAGGGAACCGGGCGGGACCCCCGGGGTGGGCGGAGGGGGAGCCGGTGGGGGGGGCGCGGAAGGAGACGGCGGGGTGCGATCCCCGTGGGGGGCGGGGGACCGGAGGCGGAGGAAGACGACGGACGGGCGAAGCGCGGTTCACAGCGGCGGAGGAAGACGGCGGGAGGGTAAGGGCGGAGGGAGACGCGCGAGGCGGTCGGCACTCACCGGAGCTGGGGGCTACTCATGCTCGGCGGCGGCGTGTGAGGCGAGGAGCGAGGGAGGAGGAGGAGGAGATGGCGGGGCACACGCACACCGTCCGCGTCTCGCCGTTCTCCTGACGCCGTTCGACGGGAGGAAAGGCGGGTGTGCTGTAGGGGCGGAGGGCGGGACGGCTCGGCGCAGGCTCCGTCGTCCCGGCGGGCGCTCCCGCGCGGCGGGGCGGGGCGGGAGGAGAAGGAGCCCGGATTTTAATCTTCGCGGCCGGCGGGAGCGCGCGGGGGCAGGATAACGCGGGGTCGGGCTCGATCCGCTGGGGGTCCTGGGGACCAATGCACCGGCGGGCGGGAGGCAATTGCTTGGGGCTTGGTCGCCTATCACAGCGGGGTCCGTGGCACAGACCCACCGGCAGCGGCGCCGGAGCGGGGTCTGCATCCCCCAAGGGGTTTGCATCTTGCAGTCTCCCTCTGGACCGGGGTCTGTATTCCCCACCCTCCCCCAAGGAGCGGAGTCTGCATCCCCCGAGGGATTTGTACCCTGCATCCTCCCCCCGAAATGGGGTCTGCACCCCGCAGCCTCCCTCCTAAGCGGGGTGTGTTTCCCGCAGCCTCCCCCCGCGCGGGGTCTGCAACCCCTGAGGGGCCGCACCCGTAGCCGCCGCCTCCTTCCATCAACTGGTGCCGTGGGCGGGAGGGCTGGCGGGGCACCCCGGGAAAAACTTGGCCGGGAGGAACTGCCCCTGCCTGCTTCTCCTCCCCTGTCGTCCCTCCTCGGGCGGTAGCGCAGGCCGCAGCCAGCTGCCGCCTGAGCCGGCTTATTGTTGGGCCCCCGGCCCCGAGACATGCCCTTACCCCGCTGCCGAGGAAGGGCTTTCCCGGTAAAAAGGGCACAGGAGTGCTTCTAGGGAAGGCCAGGAAGATGTGAGGGCGAAAAGTGGCTGACTAGATGTCATGGAGGCACTGCTGGCCAAGGAGACGGATGGAGACTGAGAAGCAGGGCTGGGAAGCTCCATCCATAAGCTGGTGGTGTTGGCACCATGGAAAGTGGCCAAGCTACCAGGATTCACAAAGTTGGTGGGGAGGGAGCAGCTTTGATATGAATTAAAGGAGGCCTGTGCTTGCACCCGAGTGGGCAACGAGCAGGCAGCAGTGGCGGCAACATAGGGAAAAACAGGCCTTTTAGCTTTGTGGAAAAACCATGAAAAGGCTGGCATTGCCATGCCTTATGACGGATGGAGTTACATTGCAAAGGACAGAATTGTTTGTTTGCTCTTTTGCATTTCCTGTATGTCTAAATAAGCCCAGTTAGATTGGAACACATTATAACTTGTGCAGTGAGCTTCTTTGCTCACTGATAAGGTTGCTGAATGTGACAATTTGCATTGCATTTCCAAGCTCCTCATCATTAGGACAAATTAGCAAAGTAATAATTTGTCTGTCTTCAAGTGATGTCTCCTAGCAGCAGCGCAGAAGGAGCTTTAATAACAGTATGTCATGCGACAAGGAGACCGCACAGTTCATACCTGGCCTGCTGTTCTTAAATCCTTCACTCAACAAAGTGGCAGCAGTTCTGCTGTTGATGCGGTCCTGCCTTTCACTTATCCCACCACACAGTTATTCTGTGTCAAGAACTTTGTACACAAAACCAGTTGCGGGGGGGAAATGAAGATCATGCAGATCATATAAACCCACAGTTTCCCTTTGCTGCAGACCAAAACAGCCTTTAGGCCTTAAGGACATCCCAGGAACTGCTAGTGCTGAGATGCTTGCCAAGATAAACTCTAGAGAATATCCGATTGGGAAGCAATCTGACTTATCAGTGCCAAGCAGCCACATCTGCATGTATTGTGGGAAACACTGCCTTGCTTGTGTTGTTCTTTTGCTGTAGTCTGGGTCCATTTTTGCATGCTGGTATCAGACAAGACTTGTAAACGTTGTGTGCTCCACTCCACTATTGAGCTGTCACCTCTGAGAGTAAGATGAGAGTGCTGGCTCTGCAGCATCAATCACATGCGTTGTATGCATGGATTGTTGGGCAAGTGCTTAGCTTGCATACTATCCTGTACAGCAAAATAAAAGAGGAAGGGTACTTTCAAACCTGTCAACCTCACAGGCTCCCTTAAATGTAGGCAGTTACAAGGCACACCTAGTAAGTGTAGGTGGCCAGATACTAGGGTGACAAACATTTAAAAATACAGGTCTTGTCTTACTAGAATTTTAGAGATGTTTTTCCAATGACCGTCATCCAGAAAAGTCTGCCAGTGTCCAAAACAAAGACAGCCTGAAAGAAAGACAAAATCACAGCTTTCACGCCAAGCAATACAGAACTTGTATGCTTATGTTTATAATCTCAAAGGAAAATATGAGTCTGCTGTTCTTCTACTCTGTCTGCTATCAGATTATAGCAACAGAATAGACACTCAATATGGAAGAAGAATGCACCATGCACATGTGTGCTCTCAACCAGAACCAAAGCTGTTAGAGCTAGCATCTCTTTAAGTCATAAACTGTGTGGTAATACAGTCCTGTGCTTTTCAGATGCCAGATATTGATCTAAATCCAGTGTGCATGAATTTAGCAAAAGCCACTATCCTTGAAATTTATCTGATCCCTTGTGTGAAATGGAGCAGCTATTTTCATCTAGTTCCTGGCAAGTAAATTTGCACACAAGCTGCAGTCTCAGCATGTGCTTTTCATGGCACTTGGGCACTGGGGAGACCACAAGTGATGGTCCCTGTCAGGTCAGAAATCCCATTGCTGAGGTTGCTATGGCCAGTGTGTCTATTCTGTGCATAAATGAGCACTGTGTAAATACTCATCTTAATCACCAGATAAAGTCAGTGGAAGTGCACCACATTATAGGAATACCAGGGCTGGAGGAGATGGAACTGAATCTTGGTCCGAAATGGTGAATCATAGCAGCCTTACAAAGTATTGGGTTGTGATAGATGTCTGATGAAACAGCACATGGAAAGCACTGGTGTCTTCCAAAACAGTGCAGTACTTACAGTATGTTTCCAGTTTCATACACGTATAAACTGTCATTTTAAAAACATAAGCATTTCCAACAAAAGTATGAAACTAATGTGAGTAGACTGGAATTCCTTATTCACAGTCGTACAGTGGTGTGTGTGTGTGAGAAGGGGATTGGGTACCAATCCTGACATGTGAGATGTTCAGCCTGGTGATGGAAAAGTTTTCTTTGTGTGCTGCCTGAAGAACCCAATTGTATTTTCCCAAATGAAAGTAACTGTGGAAATGTAAGCTGAGATTTTTGCCAAGTAACCATGAAAGAGCAAACCTGATTTGCTTTGCTTTGCTTTGTTTATGTTTCAGGATAGGTAGCGATACCTATTTAAACAAGAAGATGAATACTTTAGGTGATAGTCACTCAGAAAGACACAGGATTCCAGTCAGTTTGTAATCAGTAACAGACATCTCACCTGGTAAAGATTTTGGGAATCTGCAAAAACTCAGACACATAAAGTTTTGGTAACATTAAGTATTTATTTTGTTAATCAAGGAACACTCAAAGATGCTGTCATCTCAGAATGAACATGTACTCGTTTGACATTTGGCAAGAATGGGATGTGGAAGCCTGACATGAAATATAGAAGCAGCAGTTTAAGACTGACTGTCATGATGAAGAGAGCTGTATTTAAAAAATAATTAAATAACTACTTGGGTAGCCTTCCAGCTGCTTTCTCTGTCATTTCCTCTCCAGGAATTTCTTAATAGTTTTTGGAATCAGTCAGGAACTGCAAATCTTAAATATCAAAAGACCTTTAAGAACAAAAAGGTATATGTAGGGAGAAGGTCATCCATGTGATAGGGCTTTTTAGATCCTTCTTCACTTCCATCTCTGGAATTCATATGTTTTAAATCTGTGGTCCAAATATATTTTTGAAAACTGCTTGCAATTAGGTGAGTACTTCTCTGTTACTGTGACCAAAATAAATATTCCATGTTAGATATTAAAAGAATATTACCCTTCAGCCAGGGACACAATTTTTTTCACTTTAAATGACGTGAATTTGGCTTTGTCCTTTTTTTAGAATTATTTTACTTGAAGGCACGTTCTTTTGATTGTAAATTTATTCAGCTCTCTGTTTCTTAGGAATGCCATGGATTTCATTAAGGATTTTATATGTAAGTGTAATTAATTAATAAGCCAGAATCAAAATCTGTGAAGAAAGGTGTTTTTTTTTAAAAAAAGTCTGCTAATGAAGCCTTGATAGTAAGAAGGCAAAAGCATTCATCATGACCGCAAGCCTGGGCCCACCTTCAGTCCAGCAAATGTGATGTGGAACTGAGCATAGCGCAGCACTGGAGAGCACCGTGAGATACTCCAGACAATAGCAGCTCCATGTGCAGAGCACAGGCACAAGGAAACAGGAAATGATTCCCATAGCTTAAGCACTAGGTGTGTTTTGGGGCTATTTCTGGGGCTCTGCAGACTTGATTCTTCTTCAGCCTTGTGCAAGTGGACAAGGAGTAAAGGGGGCAGAGTGGCTATACCTGTCATGGCCTCAGGCAACTGCTGCGGTATGTGAACCCGTTTCTTATTGAGCTGCACGGTAGGGAACTCAGCTGGGTCTTGCAAAGGTCTGTCATAATGGGAGCGCTCTGCGTGGCGTTAAATGTGCTCTAGGAGACATTTTACCAGTCAGGAAACAAACTTTCTGTTGCTTTTTCTGTTTCTTTTCTGTGCCCAGCTGAGCTGTATATTTCTGTTTTATGAACCCCCGGGTACAAACCCCATATTCGTCTTCTCACCAGGACATAATAAACCCTCATACGACTGTCCTCATAAATACAAATAAGCATTTCAAGTTATTTGGTTTTTCTTAAAGCCAATATTGGTAATAAGAGCATTACAAGTCTTACACAGAAAAAGAAAATATTTGCAGGCTCAGCAGAGGCTTCACCTGGGCGCTTCATTCACAGCAGTTTGTTTGAAGAATTAGTAATGTGTTTTCCCCTGGATGCATGCACATAGAATCCTTAAAGTCTTCATTTGCTCTGAGAATATCAAGTCTTTAGAGTTAGATTGCAGTGCTAATTTTAAAATTAACATTTCTCCTATTCATGCTAAGGCATCATCCCCCCCAAGCCTATGTAACAAAAAATTCACTTCTTGATAGCAGTTCTTTTCAGCAACAGAAACTGAACCAGTGCTAAAAAAGGCAATGTTTCGTAAACCTCCGGTTAAATGAGAATTCTTTTCAATACAGAAAATTTCTGTAAGAGCTTTGTCTTCAAGAGGCGTCGATTCAAACAGATGTGTTTCTGGCAGCTAGAGTGGGTAGTGTAAAAATTTACACAGATGGACATTTGTTAGAGTAAAAATGCTGTGTTCTTCCCAGATTGCTAGAATGATCTGAACTGATCTGAATTCCTATGCAAAACAAATGAACCAAATAATTTCAATTAAATCTTTAATTTTTTTTTCTCAGTCTAAACGTATCTTTAACCACCAATGCATTGCTGGTAAATAAGAACAAATGCAGTGAAATACTCTGGTTTTATTTTCCATTTTCCAGCCAAACCAAAATAATACAAATCTACTAAGTTAATGATAAGAAAAGATATGTTTGTATATCAGTCACAGAAGCCAGCAGATAGGTCTGCAAACATGTAATGAAGTCAGAATTACAGCTATAAAGCTTTTCTCCTTTAGCCTGTAAGATACTTGAATATCTACTGGAACAAGTTAAAGACATGCACACAACTAAAAGCAGATCTTGACAAATAGTCTATAGCTTCCTTTGCACCTAGTGAAACTGGCCTATGTCTGCAAATCTCTGGATTGGGCAGCTCTACCTAATTCAGTTTAAACTCCCAGTGGCATCAGCAAAAATTACCCAATTAGGGATGTGGGATTGAACCTAAGATAATGGCATATTAAAATTCCACTATAAATTCAAAAACTATTAGTGGAAATTAAATCCCCAGAATATAGTGTGTTCAAAGTAGTTGAACAGTTTTGAGTGTACCTACTCAAATGCTAAACAATAGTAGCTATTGCACGTGTGACTATCAGGAAAGACAGCTGTGCTTCTTTGTGTTACAATTAATTACTTCCGTTGTATATAAAATTGAAAGTATTGGTGCTCTGGGGCGGAAAAAGGATATCCTGATACACTGCTTCTGTTTCCTTACTAAGGCCTATTACTGAATGTTTCACCATTAATTCAGTTACAATGCATTATTCTATAATGAATAAAACAAGGGTGATTAATTGTCATGTTAAAAGCTACTTTTGCATTTTCGCTATCCTAAGATTTTATTTTATTTTATGACTTTCATATGCGCTCTCTTTGATAGCAATTGTTTACTTTTAAGTAGTTGCATTTAATAATGAGAGTGTAAAATAAACATTTACCTAACTGTCTTTTGACTTAAAGATTGGTCTATGGTTGTTTTTTTTTTTAATGCTGTGAGATCAGAGAAAGCAGATTTGTCACTGTCCTTTAAAGGAATGAATAAAAACTTCTCAGCTTAAGTAGTTACAGCCAAGTTCTCTGAAGCTGGAACACAGATGTAATTTGTACCTTTCTGTGCCAGTGAATTTCCCTAAGCTGGAGGGGGATGAGGATTCTTACCCAGTGTTAGGGAGGAGGAGTTACAGCCCAGCATTTCTATTATGCATGCTCTAACTTTTTTGGTAGGAATTGCATAGGAGCAAAAACTGTTCTACTAAAAAGTGCAAATCTAAGGGCATACTCTGCCCCCAGACTTTAATATTGCCTTTTTTAATAACACTGACTCTTTTTAGACAAGTTCTGAACATAGAGCTGCTTCTGTGACTGCTTAGTAAATTGATGAAATCTCCAACAGCCATCAGCCATGTAAGTTTATAAAAGTTGGATAATGTGTTGTCTATTTGCTACTAAGAATTTAATCTGTCAGGATGCTCCTTGTAAGCTAAAAGTCTATGGTTGTGTGCCTGGGTGTAATTAACAGCACCAGATGCTTTCCCATTCATTATAAGATGTGTAACACTAAGCTGAAGAAGTGACACGGGGACAAGGTGGTGTCCTTCAGTGTGAGCCTGCATTCTCCCAAATGAACCGAAAGCTTTGCAAGTTTGAATTCAAGCTAGTTGGCATCACAACAAGGAACAGAATAGTGACTCTGAAAAGCTCCCATTCCATGACAATACAACACTCTAGGAGAACAGCATGTTTCCCAGCTTTCTTGTAGCAAGCAGTATTCGTTCCACAAGCACTGAAAGGACTGTCACCCTCTATAAATTCAAAGTTGTCTTTTTATTTCTATGTTCTAATTAAAAGAAAAATAAATAAATAAAAAAGGTTTCAGAAATACTTTGACGCTTTTGCAGTAATGCTGTGCGAAGTATAACTAAGTGAAAGCAGAAGAATTTCCATAACATCTTTGTCATTAATGAAAATAATCTGAATTCTAAAGTAGTAAGATTAGAAAATACTTCTGTAGTGGAGGCAGGTTTATTAATGATAATTTACGCATACTAATTTATTATTCCCTAACAGTTCAAGTCTGGAAACATTTAAAGGACAACGACATTTTGTTGAAAAGCTTAGCTTCATTTGAAAAAAAATTCATTCTGCTTGTCAAATTCTTGTGACTCAGACTGACAGTCCTTATGAGTGCAACACACACTTGTTACTGTTTTCCTTGGATGTAATCTTCCTAAGAGGAGCAGGAACTGTACTTTTAACAGCTATCTAAGGGCACGTTTTATAGGCATACAGCACAGAGTCTATGCCTGAATATTATCTGAATCTCATCCATAACTCTTTGATTTGGCTGGGAGAACAAAGCATTTCATTGTGTATTCAATATGGTTTCAGCAATCTTTCACACATTCCTTCCTTCCTTAATCAACAGAAACTGGTTGAATTTAAGATTCATGATTGGGAGATGGAGGCAAAACATGCCAAAGCCTATAGTTTTTAAATCACCATTTTATTCAGAGCAAATCATAATCTTTCTTCTATTAATAATCTCTTAATGCAACACTTGTCAAGCCATTTTGCATCCTGTTCTTTTCTAATGAACTTTGCTCTATTCACTTAATGCACCCCATTAGCTGGCACAGTGCTATGCTTGTGCCTCTCGCTTCCAGTTCCAACAGCTGAACTCTCCAGGGATCACAGTGCACAGTTTAGGAACCACTGTTTTGTGCAAAGGTTAAAGGCCAGAACAGACAATCTGAAAACCAGCACTTTTGCCTATGTTCTGCTCATTTATTTGAGTTGTGTCACATTGTAGACAGAAAGCAGGGTTGTAGAACAAAAGCAAAGGGCACAAAATTGTGATTCCTGCTGCCGTGCTTTGTAACACCATCTAAAGCCAAGCCTGTCCATTTATCACACAACTTCTTAATTAGGTTGAACATAATTAGTTGTATCTTTAAAAATCCTGCATTCCTGAGGGGTATGGATTAGTAATCTTCAAAATGGCTGTTTTTCTAAGCCATGCTGTTACATGAAGAAATCCTTCCACTTAGAAGTATTTCTTGGCACTAGAGCTCAATGAGGACATTTAAAACATTTTGTATATTATTTAAAGTCACTTCTGCTGAGGAATGGAAGAACACCCACCTGAACTTAGGCAACTGAACTTTGTTCTCAGATGCATTGATGTAGCCTAAGACAGAATTTACCCATTCCTTATAAAGTTACTATAAACACTGTTTGTTGACACAATAGGGTCTGTGACTATACAAGTCTTGGTAAGTTACAACATGTACTGTTAATGCATTACATCTTTTGAACTTAACATTTGTTTTATTTAAAACAGTGTTATTTGGTTAATAAAATATTTGAGATTGATATACAATAAGGTTGAAACCAATGCTTAAAATTTTTATTTTCAGGTCTGAAGTAGAGAGTACAAGCTTTTGTGTGCTTTCTTATCAGTATTATACGGCTGAAAGCTGTCAGCTCTTCACATGCCTTATTAATAAATATGCCCATATCATAAAGCTTTAACTGTATTTGCACATTACTTTTATTACTAGCCTGTTTTATCCATGTTGGCACAGGTAATCCATGCAAGGTAGTTACACCTCATAAACCACACTACATTATCTTTCTGAAATAACTAGTAACTTAGGAAAAATATGTATCTAAAAGCAAGGGCACTCGTGGCATCAACTCAACATGTCCATATATTATAAAACCTAGACTTCTAATATGACCACTGCAGGCAAAAAATCACTCTGTTTCAAATTCTGATGTTTATAAATAATAAAAGAAATTAAAGAAATTAATATCTGCTACCAGGAGACAAGTACTGCAAATACACATTAGCGTGCCCAGCATTAGACACTAATGAGTGTGTTCAGTGCTGTGGGCATTCACATTATTAAACATAAATACATATAATCTTTAACAAGACATTTCACCCAAAGTACTGACCACTGAAGGACCAAAGTAAAATATTCTTCCTGGTTTTGAATTTCTTTAGAAGTATGTAATACATAAATCCAATATAGTAAAAGCTAACTTCTAAAAAAAGAAGGCTTGGGAGTGGTTTTTTTCCAGATAATAAAAGCAATTGCATTTGGAAATTTAATTTACTCTGTTCTTCAAAAAAAGAGAGAAAGCATTAAGATTTTGAAGCCTTTGAAAAGTTATTGAACACTTTTGAATTAGGTAAAAGACTGGTCTTTTTGTTGGTCATTCAGAGGTACAGTATCTTTGTTTCATTATGTAAAACTCCACCTTAATTAAAATGAAAATAAATATTTAGAGGAACTTAGGACTTGTCCCAGTCATCTGTTACAAGACGTAAAACAAACAAGTTGTCATAGAATCATAGAATCACCAGGTTGGAAGAGACCCACCGGATCATCGAGTCCAACCATTTCATACAAACAGCATTCATCTTGCATATTTTTATACAGCATTGATGTTCAGTGGTAGTTGAAGGGCCCTATTATCAATTTTATATATCTATCTATGCATCTTTCCCCCTCCATATTTCAAAGGTAAGATGTGGCAGCAGTTATGTGGTATTCTGCCCCTGTGAAAGTTACAACGCTACATAATTATCCACAAATTTCTGGTTCAGATATGTGCAAATATTATACCTTAATACAGATATCAAGGGTGGGTAAGTGGATTCCCTATTATTGGACCACATTATGAAGCAGCACAAGTCAAAACAGGAAATTTATTACATGGTAATCCTCAGGGTATCTCTGTTCTTCGTTCAGAGATATCACTCTACCTCATATAGCAATATGTAAACTACTTTTAATCTCACTTGCTCAGACACCAGCTGGAGTCAGGGCATGTGTTACAGTGCAGGTTATCCGTCCAAGGATGTTTTCAGGACTCTAAAGCTAGTCCGGCTCCTCCTGAAAAGGAAATTTTCAGGACTGTCTCTAGCTAATACGCAGCCTGCTGAAGTCTGTGCTGCTGCATTTTCACAGTAGCCACTGCACACATGAGCTCAGCTACGCTTACACACACTGCATTCACCTTTCTGCAGCACTCACTGACTTCAGATTTACTATCTTGGATCCAGTCTCCCACTTGCGCACTCCTATGCATATTCATACTATCTCTTTGGGCTATTGTGATCTTCTCATACCTTAATTTACTGCTTCAAGCCCTCTCCCTGACTGGAGTGAGTCATTCTGCCTATTCCCTTCCCTGCCCCACCCTATCTCTCATGTCAGTTGGTGAAACTGGCTTTCCCTAGCTACTCTCCCTCCCTCCAGCCCCAGCTGCAGTATGAGCTTCCCATCTCATCAATGCCTCATCTTTTCACACTCTCCCAGGCACCCCCAAGGTGGCTGCAAGTGCTCTCCCTTCTCTGATCCAAGCCTCCCTTCCCCTGTTCTAGCATTTTGCAGGCTGACCTGGGCCACTTCAGCTGTCAATCTGGGCTTCCCTGTGAATGTGAAGACGAGATGGCCCCAGCTGTGCTGCCTCCTAGCATCTCTGCCCAGACTGCAACCCTGCCTAAGCTCAGACCATCTCCCAAAATGCTGTGCCCTTCACACTGCCAGTGAAGAGGGAGCTTCTAGGGACATTGAGGGGGAAGGTGGAGAGGGAGACACACATAAGACACCTGCAGATTAGAGGTGAAAGACCTCATGAAATTCTGAGGCATCACAAGCGCTAGCATTTTGCATCCTCCCAAGGAGTCCAACTCCCTGTTCTGATGTTGACACTAAGAGACCAGTCAGCGGTAACGCAGAAATCTGCTTAAAGAATATCTTCAATGCAGTCTTAGTATATAATATACTGATATAAATTCTCTTAAATAACAGAATAATGAACACCGTTTTGTTGAATGACTTTGAAAAATCCAAAGGAAATCTAGAATTCTACTTAAAAAGTCAAATATGAGTGAAAAAATATCAAACTTCCATGATTATAATTTATTCTTCAGGAGAATATTATGAGCCAGATCTTTGGGTTTTGTAATCAATGGAACCATATTTAAAGCAGCCCAGAATCAACCGAAAACAAAAATCTATTTGCTATAGAAAAAAAAAGGCTTTGCATATAAATACTAGTGTTTTAGAATAATTCATGCATACAAATATCTGACCCTGTAGCACTCTCACAAGATCACAGGTAAGATCAGTGAGAACAGGGATACCTACAGAATAAATAGAGGTCATACATGGCAAAACTGCTACAGGCAGGTCAGGTTGTTACTGTTGTTCAAAATGTGGACTGCCTGCAGCTAACTTAACTCTCATCTACAAGTTTCTTTTATTCCCACCCCACAAGCTTTGGATAGTTTTTCATCCATGAAAAGACTTCTTAAAATGGCCATTACGCATAGGAGGGAGAAGGCAGACAATACTATGTCATTCCTTCTGACTCAAAACAAGGTTAAACAAGGTGCAGGTGGCACCAGAATGTGGCCCACAAAATGCATCCTCAACCTCAGAAACACTACTTCAAAACTGTTAGTACTGCAAGCTGTCAGCACACACATCATAATTCTCACTTAAACAACTTCCTATTAATAAAACTTGAATAGAGATCACTTTCCATTTTAACTATTTTCTGTCAGACAAAAGTATTGTCTCCAATACAAAAGTAAATGATACTTAAAAATTAAGTATTATCAGTGCTACAAGGATTGCTCTTTTGCAAAATAAAAAGTTTATAAGTAACTTTGAACAACTTGAAAGTTGTTCTTAAAATACTAGAAAAGATCACTGTGAACTTTTGTTGGAGCCCTTCAACTGTTTTTCAGTGGAAATGCTACTAAAATCAGGACGTGTTACATTTACATTAACAAAAGGAATAAAGTGGTGTTATGCTGCCTTATGAATTTTTTTAAATGTTAATTTACTATAGGTGGTAAAAAAAAAAAAAGATGTGCTTTTCCTAAATAGGTGGGATAGAGAAGGGAACTTTTGCAAGCTGTCTCCCACTTCTGCTGGATGGATGCATGTCCTCTGTGTTCATCAACATGAAGGTCCAGATGTAGATTTCTACCTTCCACTGATACCAATGGGAATTAAAAACCAAGACAACTTTGAGCATTTTTTTCTGCTAGAGGAAAGGAAAACTGGTTTTGAATTAAAAGCTGGCCTTACCAGCCATCTCCATTCCATGAAACGTGAGAGCAACTTAGAGCCAGTTGTTCCTTTCCATCATGATTTGATAATAAAGTCACCTACTCTGCATATATAAGCCAAGTGCACTAGTAAGGTTGACCCAGTGTGCTTTTCTTAATCTTACTGGGTTAAGAAAGGAGTCAATTCCCTTCCCACTTTGTTTTCAAGCTAAGTTATGGATTGTCTCCTAGGCTTCCCCAGCTACATATGGATTCAAGGCAGACTATTTGGAAAGATTCTAAAATACTTGATGCTACAAGGTAGCACCACAAGGTAATGGAAAAGCAGCCACTTATCATGGAAGAAACACTAATTATTTATTTCCCTTTGAAAGCTATGGCCTTTGGTTCTACAAATTATTGTTTGTGTGGCACATTCATTCTTGTTATGAACGAAAATTACTTGTTCCATAGGACTTTTCCAGTTGTTCTTAGACACTATTGTGTGGTCTAAGCAGCAAAACTGCTGTGGGTAGTTCAGTTGAAACTGTACTTGTGCATTACTTTTTACATTACAGATTTTAGTTAATTTAAGTATTTCCCTAACTCTTGCTTGGTTCATTTGGTTTTGGGTGTTCACTCAGTAGGTTATTGTATGAACTTTGCAAAAGCATGTTCTGCATTTACAAAAGAGGTTAAACTTCAGAAGTATCAACTTCCTAGCTTTTACCAAGAGAAATGGTAGCCATGGTTATCAACTTTGTAATTGCCCACTTAGTCATCTGTTTTCCCTCAGCATTACTGACTACCAACTCTTTTTTAAACATTGATGGCATGGGCATGCTTCTTGCATAGTGGTTTATCCTTCTTGGAGTAGAATGGCTGACCTTCCAAATTCACATGGCATACCTAGAATTAATAACAACTACAATCAGGAATCATTAAAAAAAAGAGTGAAAGAGAGAAAGATTTGATTATCAGTTTCAACTGTGTTTATCCTTAGCCCCAGCATCTCTTTGGAGAAGTGCATCTGATTTTCTGGATCAAAGTGCACACCTTGGTGGTTTGCCTACTCAGTGTTGAAGTCAGGCTCTCGTTTGCCATCAGCTCTCCTCTCTGTATCTTCCTACCACAACTCCCCACTAAGTTCATTAATTCCCATTAAAGTGAACTCTGGTACGCAGTCCCCTTGGCAGCTTCAGCATGTCCAAGCAGTAGTGGTACAGACCATCAAAGGACAGTGGCACGCTTGAGCACACGCAGCCAAGCTCAGACTTCAAGACCTACATTTGGATCCTTGTCTGATTTTACACAAGCTCTGGTTAGGTGCCACGGTCCCAGGGATCCCATCCTGCCATCATACTACAACTCATTCCTACTTGGTCTTTGTATGAGTGCTTATGTCATCAAGGAGCCATTCAGACAGCTGGTATAATTGAAAACTAATTACTTAACCAGGTTATTCTTCAACCCATAGAGTTCTGTGCCTGGCTGCATAAGTGCCAGTGTTGACAGAACAAAGCATCTGAGAACACATGGCCAAGGCACAGCAGCCCAGGTTTAGATCAGCTTAAACTGCCCTGGAATTGCACTGATATCCTGGGTAGATACACACAGGGTAGTGCAACACCACTTGCAAGGGCAGAGTTGACTGGAACCCCTTAAGGAAGTCAGCACATCAGAATGTAGGAAGAATAAATGTTATCCTTAGTGCTTATGGCAGGCTTAAGACCAGTGAGTGATAACATCAGTGATGGGCTACTGAAAGTGGAAGGAAAATCATGTGAAAGGATATAAGGATCACATATTAGAAATTCAGTCATGTGTTTATTTGCATTTGACTTAACCTACAGAAGAACTAAAGTTAGCTTCTAACAAAAAATGCTGTGAGAACTGCATTAACAAACTGCCACCCCCACAGAAAATTGGGTTGCTAATTTAAATAAATACATAAGAATGCAGTTAAGAGAACAAGCAAAAAAGAACATCAACTATTCAGAGAGTCTCTTTTGTAAGTGACAAGTAGCTGTTAGTTTGTGAAGGCAACTTGCTGTCTTTAGTATTCCTTTCTATGTTAGAATTTCAAAAGTACTTCAATTTTCACAGGATACACTTGTGTTGTTCACTTTTCTGTACCCTTGAAAGACCAGTAGCTAGTTTAGCTTTAAATATTTATACACTTTTCTGTACCTTCTGTGCTTCCATCTAAGTTTTCAACAAACATTAGAAATTGTCACTGTCATTTTTCATGTGGCCAACATACTATTTTTAGCTAATTAGATGTTATAGGTATTATTTCTTGAGGAATAATATGTTGTAGAGCAGCACAGCTGTATTAGAACCATATGAAAAGTACTGTTTATCATGCGGATTTTACTACTTTGTATGCAGAATGTGGTAATATGGCAACACTATATAGCTGTGGCATGCATGCCACAGATAGATGAATTTGACCCATTTCTATGCTAATTACTATTAATTCTCTCTCTAAATAGACCCCCTTTTCCAAGTTTCACCAAGCATTCTGCACAGCAATACAAACTACATGGCTTTGTAAGTAAGATATGGCTATACTGTTCAGCATGGTGTTAATTTATTTTAAATCCTGCTTTATCTTTAGTTGGTAAACATTAGAAAGAATAATAGCAATAGTACTATATATTACTGTATGCACTCTCTAGAACTAGAGGTTTTATTAGTAAGAAAGTGCTCACTTGTGATGGTCAAATTCAATAATTCTAGGTAAAGTTTACAGAGGAGAAGAGAAATTACTCCCATCCTTCTCCAACTGCAAGTGAAAAGTGAAATTCAATCCTTCTGTATCCGTAGGCATATGTTAGTCGTTCCTGCTTTCAGGTCTTCTGATGTTACTTGACAATTTATGAGTATAAAAGAAATGAGACAATACTTGGTATAGCACTTACAGCACAAATGAAGCAGGTATCGTGCCAAGTGTGTCCAAGAGCTTCAATGAACTTATCTCCAGCTTCAACAGGAAAATCACAGCCATGGCATTTTGTGCTGAACAAAGCAATATAATCTAAAATAAAACAAAAAGCAAACTTAGAACAAACTCTTAACCTAATTGTATTAAATCCAAGAAAAATAGAAAGTTTCCAGAGGATGGATTTTTGCATTGGTGTTGCTCAGCTTCCAACTACATTGACTGGAATGCTTACATTGAAATTTGCTTTTCTTTTAGTATTTACATACAAACTCAGTGTCAAACTCCACATCAGCATGGCAGTTATCATCACAAATGTAGAAAATTAATACAAAATAAATGAAATCTGAACTTATGTTTCTTACACTAGTTTTGAATTAGCTTTAATGAATGCAGAAGCTATTCGTAAGGACAAGTATGGTCACACAAAACACAACGGCCAGTGAGCGTCACCTTAGAGATGGTATAGATCATAGGTTAAGTTTGCATGATTGGATTTATGTTCCCTCTACACTAAGAGAGTTTGGAAGCTTCATACTGGCTGGTGAACACTTGTTTACTTTGAATATCAAGTGCAATTTGCAAAGACATGACATTGAGAAAGATTAGCAGAAATTCTAAAGGTGTATGGAATTGGTGAGAGTCATTAGAGGTTATGGCAAAGCTTCTAATTTTAAAGGGTAGGTGCTGGGTCAGTCATGCTGTTTGGTTTTCATTCTTCACCAATTTGTAAAATTTGATTTACGCAATGGTAAGGAACGAATCTCCAGAGAGAAGTAGGGCAGAAGCTCGTTAACTGGACAAGGTGGGGCTTCCAGAGCAAATACCACTTCAGCTTTAACCTGCTTCTGGACTGTTGCAGGCAACTCATTTGCATGGCAAACACCATTTATAAACCTTTTTATTATCCTTTCCATAGTTTAAGAAAACATAACCTTTTCCTTTCTCAGTTAGCAAGAAGCAGATCATTTGTTGCAACACTTGGGAAACAAAATGTGTACTACCATATGCTGCACATCTGTAAAGAGCTATCTTTTCGTATATGTTGGCTGATAAGTTTTAGGGTGAGATAGCAGTATCAGAGGTCATAACTTAAGCAACTTAGTGGAAAGAATGTGGGCAGCAACCCACACATATTGTACAGAGGCACGAGCGGAACCCTAAATGAAGAACTTCTTATATTTCTAGTGAGCAGAATCTACAGGGAACGGAGGGGTACAGGGAAGAAAACATAGGGAGGGGAATGCAAGTTAATTATAAGATGTAAGGGAGAGAAATGAGGTAAGCCATTCTAGGACACAGAGGCAGAAGACCAGTGCTCTGCCACTCTATCATGTGAAGTGTAAAAAAACAGAGAAAGACTTGTATATGCAGAGAATGGAAGCCATGCTGGATGGGGAACTGATTTTATTTTGGTCACTGGCTGCTATATTCTTACATTGCTTCCACACAACATGAAGCACATGGTTACTGAGCAGAACTGTTCAGTTTGCCATACCTTTCTCACAGTAAGGTTCCCCATCCTCCATGTGAAAGAGGCTATTTCCAAACGGCTTCTTACAAGCAGCACAGACAAAGCAACTTGTGTGCCAGGTCTGTCTTAGGGCATGCATCACTTCCTGTAAAACAAACAAAAACCCCCAGTGGAACAAGCATGCCCTCCAAATACCTAGTGGTGAAAAACACAAGGCAGAGATGCTTGTAACTTTTCCTTTCTTTATCAGCCAATTCCCCTCCTCAAAAGAAAGCTGTATGACAGAAATTGGACTCCTTTAGAAAGAAAGAGGAAATAGGACTGCAAACTTTCTAGTATTTGCCAAAATGAAACAACATAGTGCAGGCAGCTGTTTGTATCAACATGCCCAGTTGCTGTTGCAGGAGAGATTCTGCACAAAGAGTCTGATTATTTTCTCCTTTGTTTTGACACAACTAGTATGAACTCTTTAGTGCAAGAGTGATTTGTTAAATAAATTTTAAAGAGTAAATTATTACAAATCTGATGTTTCAAAGCAACTTAGATTATGTACTAATTTCTTTAAGGTTCTCACAAGAAAGTTTCACAAACTACTGTGCAAATCTACAAAAATATAATAAAAAATAAGTCCTTAGATTTTAACATGTGATTTTTTGAAAATGAGTCTGCACGTCTGCTCCTCAGCCACATGTTCATCACAAAAAACCAAATTCTGTGCAATTCTCTTGAACCGAGTATCCAGATTTTATCAGCTTCTTTCTTCTATCTAGTGCGGAGCAATCTTTACTACTGGTTCATTCCTAGCTTGTCATACAGAAGTCCAAGTCCAAAAACTACTGTACTGAGCCCTGATGCATGGTTATCTGCTAATTTGTCAATCTTACTTGTGCCCAAGAGGATGATGTTTGATAGTTTATCTCTGTCAAACAGTACAGATGTCAATGGCCAGCTGCATAACTGGTGTGAATTAATTTTTCATTAATCTCAGTGAAACAGGATTGATTTACCCCAGCTGAGAATCTAAACCCTATTTTATGTTGCTTCCAATTATATATGTAGACTCTAATTCTCTTTTAAAGATTATTTTTAATCTCTACTATGGCAAAAGAGATTGAAGTCTTTTTCCATGCTTTCAATCCGATGAGTAGACAAAATAGTCTAATTTATGTTTGCCATATATCTCATTAGAGAATGACCATTTGAGATTCAGTAACTTCTGTTACTATTTGCAAAACAGCTATCATTGATAAATAGGTTTGGATGCATTTATGAACCTCACTGAGCTAAGAAGCAAAAAACAGATTGAGAATCTTATTAATATAAATAGAGGCAGCTGGCATCTTTGCTGTTTTCCTGATGAAAATCTGTAATGGGGAACTGATTAGTGCCAGCATTAATTAGGTAAGTTAAGTCAGTACTCTGCTGTAAAATTACTCCTACTGCCGTAGCAGCAGACTTGGGTGGAGTCAGAGCTTCACTGTAAATGTCTGATGCTGCCATCCGTAACTGGCAATAGGAAAGAAAACATCTAGTCTGTCAATGCCAGCATTTAGACAGATGTCAAAAGGTGACAGCTAAGCAGTGAAAAGCCAGTATGGTACTCGTTGCTTCCGCATTTAAGAGAATCGTCATGTGTTTGCTATAATTGCATAAATATACTGCTAAAATTATCTTGCAGTATTTCAACCTCCTCACCATCGAAGGTATATGTAGAGCAAATTGACTTGTACCTAAACAGGAGTACATTAAGACAAAAATAGATGCTATTTTTGGTTTTTTAGAATTCAGATCTTGGTATTTACTCTGTATTTTCCTAACAATAAGTTAGTAGCTGTGTTGTTAGCTAACAATGATGTGCACCAAGAGCAATAGGCTTCTTCCCAAGACCACTGGCTTTTTTTTGAGGTTTAGACTAAGTCCTGTATAAGAAAAAACCTCAGTTCAAGTCTCTTAGTATAAATTTAAGGAAAAGATAGATCATAGAATCATAGAATCACCAGGTTAGAAGAGACCCATCGGATAATCGAGTCCAACCATTCCCATCAAACACTAAACCATGTCCCTCAGGACCTCGTCCACTCTTGCCTTAAACACCTCCAGGGAAGGTGAATCAACCACCTCCCTGGGCAGCCTATTCCAATGCCTAATTACCCTTTCCGTAAAAAACTTCTTCCTAATCTCTAGTCTAAATCTCCCCTGGCAGAGTTTGAGGCCATTCCCCCTTGTCCTGTCCCCTGTCACTTGGCAGAAGAGGCCAGCTCCCTCCTCTCCACAACCTCCTTTCAGGTAGTTGTAGAGAGCAGTGAGGTCTCCTCTCAGCCTCCTCTTCTCCAGGCTAAACAACCCCAGCTCTCTCAGCCGCTCCTCATAAGGCCTGTTCTCCAGCCCCTTCACCAGCTTCATTGCTCTTCTCTGGACTCGCTC
>WAAB01025159.1:11944-26553 GCA_013389865.1 Piaya cayana
GTCAGGGGACAGGACAAGGGGGAATGGCCTCAAGCTCCGCCAGGGGAGGTTTAGGCTAGAGATTAGGAGGAAGTTTTTTACGGAAAGGGTCATTGGGCATTGGAATATGCTGCCCAGGGAGGTGGTTGATTCGCCTTCCCTGGAGGTGTTTAAGTTACGGGTGGACAAGGTCCTGAGGGACATGGGTTAGTGTTTTGTGGGGATGGTTGGACTCGATGATCCGGTGGGTCTCTTCCAACCCAGTGATTCTGTGATTCTGTGAAATACGGCTCTGTAGAAACAACAGAACGTTCCTTTGAGGTAAGAAGTCCTTCCACGCTTGAGGAGAAAAGCAAACAGATTCAAGAGAGACTTCCTTGCATGGTCCTTACAGAATACACTCATTTATGCAGTAGAGGGAGATAGAATCATAGAATCATAGAATAACCAGGCTGGAAGAGACCCACCGGATCATTGAGTCCAACCGAGATAATGCCTAAAGGGGCTAAAATCATAAACCTTAGGTCACGGGGATCAAGGGATTTACCTTCAGAGAAAGATAAACCAGAGCTGTTTTCTCCCACGAAGCAACTCACATAACAGCAAGCGGCTGCTTTCAGCAAACCATAGTCTGAGCTGCATTTCTTTACACACACACTTTCTTCAGCCCAAAGCTCACAGGTACGCCACAGCCTTAATGTTCAGATGTACAACACTGAGAAGTTGCTAATGACTCCAGCGATGACACGAAACGCCTTTGATCAACCGCATTGCTGTATAAAACAGCCTAGCACGCCATTGAATGGAAATCAAGCACAACAGAAGGGCTATTATACGAGATACAGTACTCCAGCATTCATCTCTTCAAACAGAACGAGTTCAAAGAAAATCAGAATCAGAAAATTAATAGCAAAGTGAATTCCACCACTGGAAAAGAAAAAGGAAAAAAAAAAAAGAAAAAAAGAAAGAAAGAGAAATTGCCAGAGGCTACATGATATCATATCAATACCCTTCAAACCAGCATTCCATCGCCTGGAATTCTAACACATTCTCCTTCCACCCAGGCCGCGCAGCGTCAGGCGTGTGTCACACTGCAAACCAGAAGCTGAAGCCCCGACAGTCCCAGGGCTTGAGGAGCCACCGCCAGCTGCCAGAACAGCATGACTGACCTCACCCAGCCTCACCCTTGGACAAAGAACTCTATGAACTCCTAAAGTGCCACCAACGCTTTCAAAACAGAGGGAAAAGTGGATATATAACTTAGTAGATAATCCCAATTTCCAAGCCCTCCAAAAAAAAAAAACTCTACCTATCAAGCAGACACTAAACACTGACACAAAACTGGGGTTTAATGTGAATGTTTTGCTATTAGAGGGGTCTTCCAGCTTTTCAAGCTTTCCTGAGAGCAGCCCATAAGGCAGCCCTAGTGATGCAATTTTGCCTATTTTGTTAAATTAGCAAATTAAAGCCCTCGTTAGCTAAGTCCTGGCAGTGCCCTAGCTCATCAGTGAGCTCATTCGGAGACTTCAACAGTGTCAGATCTGGATGAAGGCCTTTCCCTGCACTTTTTCACACCAGAAATGAGCACTAAACATCTATTTTTTGTTTATATAAAATTCTAAACCTGTTCTTTTGGGGCTGAGAGGACTTACCCAGCTCCACATAGCTTACAAGAAGCAGGCCCACAGCTTGGATTTCAACCTGAAATTCATTACTGATGTCTCCTAGGAGGGAGTCTAAGTAACTAAAAGACAGCGAAGAGTGAGACACAGCTACATCTAGTCAGGAGTGACTCATAAAAACTTGGGTTTGCGTGTAGAGCAGCACAAGGTTTGAATGGTTTGCAGAACGTTCTCATGAGAACAAGTTCTCCCTTTTCTGCAGCCGTCTGGAGTCGTTCTGATATGCACAAGCCGGTAGAACTGGGAATGGAAACATCCATAAAAAGCTACAATTAAATATAAATTTTTAAATTGTTGACTTTCGATTTTGGATCCATGCAAGCATTTGAGTTTCTTGTAGCTGGGAGCTCCTACACCTGCTTGTGGCAGCAAAGCGAAGTGTGACAAATGGAGAGAAAGTTCATCTTCCCTCACTACGTTTTAGGTGCTCTCATCCCAGCAACAAATCCAGTGCCCTTACTAGACCAGTGATGAGTGATTCCAATTGAAAACCCTGCGCTCTGTTGGCTCCCATTGCTCATGTTTCAACCAGCAAGAATGAGGAGGAGAGTGAAAAGGAAGTAGAGGGAGGATGATCAGAAAAGGCAAACACACAACAGAGCAGTTCTCTCTCACAGCACAGCAGGTGATGGTTTGTGTTCATGTTCTTGAGCGAAAATTGAAGAATTCCAGAAAGGTAGTAGAGAGGAGAGCAGGTTCTGCACACCAGCTACACAGACAGACCTGCTCTAGTGATGGGAGCTGTGAGACTTTTATCACAAACAGGGAGAGGACAGTGGCAGAGTCTGGGTCTCCACCAGCCCTAGGGGGCTGAGCCTTTGCGCTGACTATCTCCCACTTTCCTTTTCATCCAATACGCATTTTGTTGGGGTTTTGCTATTCAGTGAAACTCCTCTGAAGAGCAGAAAGTGCTTTGTTGCACACTGTGAAGCACCCTGCTCCAACCAGCTGAACAGTCATTCAGAACTGGGGACTCCCAGGACGTCATCGTGAAGCTCAGGCTCTGGTTTTGAGCAGCCTTTATTGTCCTGGCTCCTCAGTCCCTCACAGGCAGAGAACAGTCACGTCCATAGTAGAACACAGATCACGTCATGTAGTCCAGTCTTATCTTGTCTTCTAACCAGCAACCACCAGTCTGCTAGAGCGAATCTCTATATCCCACCTTGTACCACAGCAGAGACTCTCCCCGTTAAACTGACCAAACCAGCCCTGCTCCACATTTGTGACACGTTGGTTCTGACCCCAAAGGCTGTTGCACAGCGCCGAGCCTCAGCTAATGAGCTTTTCCCTCTCAGGAGAGCTAATTAGTTCTGGTATCCCAACGTGCTGATGCAGCATTATTGTTTCTAGTCCTAGAACTAGATCAGCCCAACACACAATGTTTGGGTGCAGCTCAGTCACGGGGCCCCTGGTGATACGTGACAAAAGGCCACGGTCACTGTCTCACGTGGCAGCTAACACAAGGTATTTTATCAAGAGGATTTGCTCACCTTTGCGGGAAGCACAGAGTAATTTTATTCATAGGTGAGTCATTAGGGTCATTAGGCACTGGAATATGCTGCCCAGGGAGGTGGTTGATTCGCCTTCCCTGGAGGTGTTTAAGTTACGGGTGGACGAGGTCCTGAGGGACATGGGTTAGTGTTTGGTGGGAGTGGTTGGACTCGATCCAGTGGGTCTCTTCCAACCCGGTGATTCTGTGATTCTGTGATTGTGAGTCTGCAGTGAACCAAAGGACCATCACAACCTCAGCATCCAGCTCCCACTCCCCTAATCTAAACAACAGACCCCCAGATCCTTATCCAAAACTTCCCAGCTACTTATTTATTACTTTCTGCTTCTGTGTAGATTGTGATTTATCTCCCATGACCATCTGCTATTATGTAAAATGGTAATCACAAGTTTTTTTTCTCTAAATTTCATTGCAAGCCACCTCATATATTTCATAGAATCATAGAAACACCAGGTTGGAAGAAACCCACCGGATCATGGAGTCCAACCATTCCCATGGTTTGCTAGGATTTCATTTGCTAGGATTCATAACGCAGCTCATGCAATAAAGTTGTAAACTGGTGCTTAAAAGTAACTCAAATCTGAGGCTGAAATACAGGAGGCATCCACAGCAAATGGCTTGAGACACCCTCACTGACGATGGGAATTGCAACAGCAAAATAGAGGTGGTATAAATGTGGAAATGTAAAATGTGCTCCCTGCATAAAACACAGAGAGGTGAGTCAAGAGCTGAGCTCGCTGTGAGCTGCAGTTCTCTGCTCCTGAAACAAAGTCCCCGCCTGTACTTACGTCTGACTTCCAGTATGAGTAAGTGTGTGTGTTTGTGTGGATGCATAAGTGGAAAAGAATGATTAGTCCCTTCCAAAAATCACACTTCTGCGCTTCAGCTGAGATTTCAACGTGACAGAGAACAAAAACGTGCTGTCCTGCAGACGCTGCAATGGGCACCGGTGCCAAGGAGCCCAGGGTGCAGCACACACACACATCCTAACGCAGACAGACCCCAGCTCCCCTACAGGAATCAGACCCCTTTCATCCCTTCCTTACTAGGTAAGATGATGACATCTTCCCCAGGGCCTGGGACGCTGCCGTTGGATCCACCCCAGCCTTTCCCCACGTCATTCCATGTCTCCGAGTGTGACCATTTCAACACAGCGTCAGAGGGAGCTACAAAACAAAACAGGGCACACAAACAGAATTGTCATTCTCAGTAGTTGGGAGGTCACCATTTCTTTGATATTAACACCCTGCTCTTGTCACCAATAAAGCAAAACTAACTGCTCTTTGCCATCTTCCATTCTTAAAGGAAGCTGCCCAATAAGAAAAAGTATCTCTACTAGGACCATGTTTTCAGAATTAAATGGCTGGAAGATACTGAAAAAAACGCACTCAGATTCATTTGGACCCATTAAAAGCAAAGCAAAGGTTTGTTGTACTTGTGAACGTGCTTCCCAGGCAACTGTTTCATTATTTTTATTTATGTCATCCAAAGCCCTGAGCACTTCGAACCAAAAATGAAGAACAAATGAAGATAAAAGGCAGACATCTGTGCTTGGTGGCAANTGGATCCACCCCAGCCTTTCCCCACGTCATTCCATGTCTCCGAGTGTGACCATTTCAACACAGCGTCAGAGGGAGCTACAAAACAAAACAGGGCACACAAACAGAATTGTCATTCTCAGTAGTTGGGAGGTCACCATTTCTTTGATATTAACACCCTGCTCTTGTCACCAATGAAGAACTGCTCTTTACCATCTTCCATTCTTAAAGGAAGCTGCCCAATAGGAAAAAATACCTCTACTAGGACCATGTTTTCAGAATTAAATGGCTGGAAGATACTGAAAAAAACACACTCAGATTCATTTGGACCCATTAAAAGCAAAGCAAAGGTTTGTTGTACCTGTGAACGTGCTTCCCAGGCAACTGTTTCATTATTTTTATTTATGTCATCCAAAGCCCTGAGCACTTCGAACCAAAAATGAAGAACAAATGAAAATAAAAGCCAGACATCTGTGCTTGGTGGCAAAACCAGAGGATCACAATCGTAGCTAACACCTTACCAGAAAGTGCCAACTCGTCTCATGCATCTTTTCACTTCCAGTAGTCTGGAAAGCTGAATGAATTCCCAGAGCAACAGAATTTCTGTATTTTCATCAAGTAGAAAATGTTTTTTAAAATGAGCACTCAGCTATCACAAGCTTGCTAACCCTCCGAAAACCAGAAATCTTCACTGCAAGAGGAAATAAAGACGTGATTTGGAAAACCAGCTTGGCTGAGACACGTGGCAACTCCTGCTCATTCTCTAAATTTCAGCTCAGTCCAAAAGGCAACTTCTGAGCCTCGGCGCTGGGAAAATTACGGGAAGAGTCAGGCTCACAAAGCGTAGGTGCTTAACTCACCTGCCTGCATGGTAGACAGCTAATGAGCCAGTCTTCATAAATTAATTGTCCAAGTTTGCCCTGCTATCAAGAGAGGAGGAAGAGCCTCCAGGGGGAAATCCTGCACTCTAGCTCCGCGAGTCCCAGCGTAAGGCAGGCAGGGCAGGGCCTCCCTCTGGAGGCCTCGACAAGCACCGACCTCTGTGCTACCACTGCCAAGGGAACGCGGGCATCTTGCTGCTTGAGGAGGGTTTGTTATGTATCGAAAACACAGGGGCAAGCTGATACCTCAGCACGGGGGACTAGACCCAGCTGAGTGACATGGGAGGGTGTAAAAACTCTTCATTGCCAGCACAGGGAAACACAGAAAATCAAACCCAGATGAGGCTCCTTAGCATTGGGTCCGTCTTTCCATCGCTTGCTTGTCCAGGGGAAAACACTCTGTAAAGGTCTCTGAACCCTATTGCCACATAAATCATTAACATTCTTAATAGACAACAAGGCAGCCACGCACCAAAGACAAAGGTTGGGAGATCTCCACTGTCTCTGGCGTATTTTTCTGTCTCTCTCGATATGTAACTGTGCAGTAATGTCAAACTATTATACTAAGATCGCTATAGAGCACTAAAACACGCTGGGATCCTACATTCTCCGTGACCTTTCTGATCTGCTGTGGTATTTCTTAGCAAAAGTTTATAGTCTTTTACGCCGCGCAATCACACATTTATCATAAGCAATGGTATATATGGCTCCAAGAAACGCTTCAATGAATGCCAAGAACCCCTGTTGGGTTGATAGATGTACAAAATATTGAAGTGAGAAGCAGCAATCTAGTGCCAAAAAAGCAGTAAAAAAAAAAAAGAAATGGTGTCAGGGCCAGACTGAGCCTTCCAGACACCGACTGAGACATACCTGGGGTAGGTAAAGCCGCTCTTTCCTTCTCTGTCAGCGTGACCTGAATTAAGTCGGCTCCTGTGACTGAACACACAGAATTAGAGGGAGTTAGAGCAAGGCCTTACACACGAACAACAAAATCAGAGTAAATTAATAGGGATGGGAATTTATAACAACATTCTACTTTTCTAACAAAAATTATTTTTTGAGAATAAAAAGTTTCCTAGACATTTTTGTCTTTTATGTTCTTCGACGAAGGATTAAACAAACACATTGCAATTTACGAAGGGTCTCAAGACAACTCATTAGAAACAAGACAACACTCAACAATCAGAAATTCTAGGCTGGGACATCCAATTTATCCCACTATAAATCCACAGCAGTTCTACTAAGACAAGCAATATTACACCACTGGGTGCGTAATGCATTGACCGGCTCAGACGGTGAATTGCAGCTTTTGTTTTGTAGTTTGGGTTCGATTTTTTTTTTCCCCTCTCCCCAAATCTGGTATCTGAAAGAGATGCTTTAATTAGTCCGACTTTATAGAGTGAAGACAGCGACCCTGTGTTCTCTGCTGTGAAAAGAGGTCAGAAGCAATTATCACAGTTGTAACCTCTGTGCCGGGGTAATGTCAGCAGGAGAAGGCCCAGGATAATGCAAATCAGACCAAGGGAAAAGCAGGAAAAAAACCGCTTCAGACTCAACTGAAAGGCTGCCTCCTCTCACCTCCAGCCTGGAACAACAACAGAAACACTGACAAACAGATAAATCTCCTGTTTGTTGCCCAACCCCTTATCGTGACCCTAAAATGTCATCGGAAGATATTTTGGTGGTAGAAGAATTGTATAAATGAAGCCATTGTTGGAACTTTCCCCTTTTAGGAGGAAGTTTTTCCCAGAACGGGTCACTGGTCCCTGGCAGAGGCTGCCCAGGGAGGGGGTTGATTCGCCTTCCCTGGAGGGGTTTAAGGTGTGGGTGGCCAAGGTGCTGAGGGACATGGGTTAGTGTTTGATGGGAATGGTTGGACTCGATGATCCGGTGGGTCTCTTCCAACCTGGTGATCCTATGATTCTATGTTCCAGAACACTCCAGGAACTCTCCCCCGTGTGCACCGACCCACCCACGGGATTTCACGCCGTATTGTAATTTACTTCTCTTTAAACAAGTCTCCGCACTTTTAAATTGTGAGAACCGCCCCTCCCTACCTCCCTCCTTTTCTCCCAGCGCAACTGAGCACGTTTAAAATAACTGAGCTTCATTAATTTTAAGTGTTCAATAAATTAGTATGAATAATCAAAAAACTTGATTCTTTCTGATAATTACGATTTGATGTCAGTTGAAAGCACTCAATTGAGTTAGCAGCATATGCTCCTATGCCAAATGAGGCTTCCATAATTAAATAGAAACTGATTCCATGAGGTTTTTCTCTTGTCTGATTAATTAGTAATCAGGTGCCTCAGCCCTGTTCTTCAGTGACACCTTCTCTCCTAACGGCAGCTGTGATATCATCCATGGATCAGTCAAACCAATCAGTCCCAAATCATAGAACCACGGAATCACCAGGTTGGAAGAGACCCACCGGATCATGGAGTCCAACCATTCCCACCAATCTCTAACTCATGTCCCTCAGCACCTCATCCACCCATCCCTTAAACCCCTACAGGGAAGGCAAATCAACCACCTCCCTGGGCAGCCTCTGACACGGCCCAATCACCTTTTCTGGGAAGAATTTTTGACTGTGTCAAGACTGAACCTCCCCTGGTGGAGCTTGAGGCCATTCCCTCTCGTCCTGTCCCCTGTCCCTTGGCAGAAGAGCCCAGCTCCCTCCTCTCCACAACCTCCTCTCAGGTAGTTGTAGAGAGCAATGAGGTCTCCCCTCAGCCTCCTCTTCTCCAGGATAAACACCCCCAGCTCTCTCAGTTGCTCCATCACACTATCCTTTTATGATTAATATGTTTTGTCAGGTTTGTTGGGGTATTTCTGCTTAAATTTGCAGGCACTACAGTACGATCATCTAATTAGGGATGGTTGTATTGGTCAGAGAAAAGTTGTTCTAACTAAATCCCGAGGGGACATAAAACTTGATCAATATATTGTATAGACCTCATAAAGGGGGGGGGTCAGTCCACTTAGAGAAGAAATAAACCGTTAAGACTTGACTCAGTACAGTCATGTCTTGAGTCAGGGAAAAAATAATAATTTCTCATATTTGAAGTGTCATCCAGCCACAGAGCATGACAATTCAAACCAGAGCCACAGAGGTGATCCGAGGGCTAGAACACCTCTGCTATCAGGACAGGCTGAGAGAGCTGGGGTTGCTCAGCCTGGAGAAGAGAAGGCTCTGGGGAGACCTTAGAGCAGCTTCCAGTACAGAAAGGGGCTCCAGGAAAGCTGGGGAGGGGCTCTTGGTCAGGGAGGGCAGAGATAGGATGATCAAAATGGCTTTAAACTGAATGAGGGGAGATTTAAATTAGACATCAGGAAGAAATTTTTTGCTCTGAGTGTGGGGAGGCCCTGGCCCAGGTTGCACAGAGCAGGGGTGGCTGCCCCATCCCTGGAGAGGTTCAAGGCCAGGTTGGATGGGGCTTGGAGCCCCTGATCCAGTGGAGGTGGGTGGAACTGGATGATCTTTAAAGTCCCTTCCAACCCAGACCATTCCAGGATTATAAGTCATTTATACCCTGCACACCAGAGCAGGACTGGGAGGCTGAATCCTGCACGACCCTGCGACTTATATAATTATTTCTGCTGATGGGGCGTCAAGCACAATGTGAATTAATAGTATCTGCTGCCATTTCCCACTGAAACTCCTAAAAACTGTTCAAAATAGCAGAAATACAGTCATTGTGAATAATCAAGACTACAGCAACACGCTCCTTCTGGTTGTTCCGTTTGCTGCCAAGTACGTTATCGCCGTTCCCATGCAGGACAGGAAGGGACACGGGCNAAATAACGAGCAGCCCCGTGCTACTTCCCATCAACTGGGGTAACATCCATCCTGGGGAAATCAAGAGTTTTAGACAGCACAATCAACAACACTGAGAGACACCTCAAGAAACTGGAAGACCCAAGATAGGACATTTTGTCATGCTCCACCAGGGGCTGTTACAGGAGGTACCCAGAAATACAGGGGACATGGCAGCAAGGAGGAGAGGTGTAAAAGAAAATATTTGAGTTAATGGGCACCGATTCTTGCTTACAGCAGATTAATATTTACAGAGGTTAAGGCATGAAATTCCTTCTGCTGAGATCATAGAATCATAGAATCACCAGGCTGGAAGAGACCCATCGGATCATCGAGTCCAACCATTCCCATCAAACACTAACCCATGTCCCTCAGCACCTCGTCCACCCATGCCTTAAACACCTCCAGGGAAGGTGAATCAACCCTCTCCCTGGGCAGCCTCTGCCAATGCCCAATCACCCTTTCCATGAAAAACTTCCTCCTAATCTCTAGCCTAAATCTCCTCTGGTGGAGCTTGAGGTCATTCCCCCTTGTCCTGTCCCCCATCACTTGGGAGAAGAGCCCAGCTCCCTCCTCTCTACAACCTCCTTTCAGTGGTTGAAAGACCATCCCTGACAGGGTTAAGGACATTTCATCGTGTTTTTTTCTGTGCTGGTGACATCCTCTGGTTTCTCTGCTGCCACGCCAGGAAGGCAGGAGCTCACCCACCAGGAGAAGGTGGATTTTTCTCTTTGTGTCCTTTACCAAGGGCTCCTCAAGAACTGACATTTAACTTCACAGAGACCACTGAGCAGCCCACATCTGGTCAACAGACCTTCTGAAACAACTGATACAGAGTGAGTTCCTCCCAGCTGGAAGAAAAGACTCAAGCCTGTACAACCAGACCTCTCAAAGAAATTAACCCCCTTCTTCAGGTCTTTCACCTACGATTCTCCTTTACCTGAGCAATAAGGCTGCAGAAAATATCTTTGTTCCTTTATTTTCTATATTTTAACACTAGAAAGAAACATTCGTAGGGCCTGTTTTCCCTTCTGTACAAAGCAATCACAGAAACCCACAGAGTGTGATGGAAGTGAGATCATTCTCTAGGAATTTAGAAAAGACAATACGTGTAATCAAATTATTATTTTTTTAAGAACTATGGAAACTTGCTTCTATGTAAACCTGCTTCTTACGCAGCAGTAATACAAGGCTGAGCCTCAGGCCCTCTTAACAGCTCACACATGAATAGCTTGAGCAAAGTCAGCAGGGTGATGTCTCCATAAATGTTGTGTCTACTGAAAAATGTATTCGGGGTAAATATAAAGTTTGATAATCCTTTCGGTGATGTTTTAAATAATGCTTACATCAAGCACTTTGATTTGAGAAAAAAAGGCAAGAGAAATGAGGAGACTGAGCGAGCCAACGCTCTGTCTCATTCCGAAAGAAAACCTTTAAATAAGGGAACAGAAATGAAACATCTCCCTAGTTTTCAGCCAGTTCCAGAAATGCCCAGAGACCCTCACCGAGGAGCAGGGCCGCACTCTGGCACCATATGTTCGTATTTGTAACAGCCTTAAAAAGCATATAATGTTATTATTGTAATTTACACAGGATATTTCTTCGAAAAATATCGCAGATGTCACAGAATCACAGAATCACCGGGTTGGAAGAGACCCATCAGATCATCGAGTCCAACCATTCCCACCAAACACTAACCCATGTCCCTCAGACCTCGTCTACTTGTCCCTTAAACACCTCCAGGGAAGGTGACTCAACCCCCTCCCTGGGCAGCATATTCCAGTGCCTAATGACCCTTTCTGTGAAAAACTTCCTCCTAATCTCTAGCCTAAATCTCCCCTGGTGGAGCTTGAGGCCATTCCCCCTCATCCTGTNCGAGGAGCGGTCTCACCAGTGCTGAGTACAGAGGGAGAAGAACCTCCCTGGCCCTGCTGGTCACACTGTTTCTGATACAAGCCAAGATGCCATTGGCCTTCTTGGCCACCTGGGCACACTGCTGGCTCATGCTCAGCTGGCTGTTGATGTCCCAGTGTGATGTTTCTTTCCACCTCTCCTGTTCCAATAAGGGGTTTTGATTTAGCACGGTCTGTTCCAGTTAGGACTCTCCTGAAAGATGGTTGAGGCTCACCAGCTTCAGCCAGCCACGTGCCAGCCGCAGTGCCCAGGGACACCTCTCTCAAGACATGAGATGCTCCAGAGAAATCCGGGATGAACCTACAAAGACTGAACGATCTGAGAGCAAAGATGCAATGTAGGTGACAGGCACAGGGTGCTCCAAGCTTTCCCACCTTCCCTTCACCAAGCATCCAGCAGGAACGTGGGTTTATCTGTCCTTCAATGCCAATTCCTGTAAAATTGTCTGAATAGATTATTTCCCAAGGGACTGACAGGCTGGTTCACAGGGTTTCATGTACGTGGAACTCAATGCTTTTGTTACCAGGATCATCGACTCGGTGCCCGCACAGCTCTCTCCATTACAACTGTTCATCCCCATTCACCGTCACCTTCGTTGTCCCACGCTGGGGTCTAATTTACAAAACTGCGAGCGTGCAAAGCATCACGGCAACTTAACTCCTTTAATTCCCTCCATACGGTGTATTCTCTTGCCTTTTGTGTTAGACAGACCTTCATTTCTCCCCCAAAGATAAACAAACCCTTGCGCGACGCCAGGCGATTTGGGATGGAAGGGGGCATGGAGGGAGCCTAACGACGCAAACTGCTGCCCAAGGTGGCTTCAGTCAGCTGCCCGCTTCGTTTGAATAACAATATCTTCTCAGTCATGGGGGCTCCTCTCCCCTTCCCCTCCTTTTCTGCCCCATGCAGGCCTGAGCAAAAGGCTGTGTGAACCGGGGAGCCTGCTCGTGAATGAGCCGGCATCTGATCCGTGTTTATTGACGTTAATTTTGGATGTAACGCACCCCTGCCACTTCCCCACAGTTTGCCCTAAAAGGCTTTTTGACGGGCACAAAGGTAGAGGGTCAAAAGTAAGTTCACCCCTGCCAGAATGTACAATTATTGGGAAGAGGCGGCACACCAGCAGCTGTCGAAGCCCCAGCGGCGCGGCCAAGTCCTTCCCCAAGTCGGAGGATGACTAATACGCTCGAGCTTCCCCCGACACCCCGCGAGAGCCGCTGACTTTCTGCAGGAAGAATTACGACCCTCCTGAGCAGCTGCAATAATTGTCTTGCCATTGTCCCCCAGCCCTCCCTGGGCCACCCCCTACAAGTGGGCATTGTCAGCGCCCAGTCAAGTGATTTTATGCTTGGGCTGATGCAGTTTGCACCCAGCTGCCCGGCTGCTGACACACGAGCAGCGAGAGGGGGATACGCGCGTCTGCGAGACGGGGCTCGGACATACCAGACCTTTTACATAAGTCAAACAGGAACAAATGACTCTTTATCGGCCCCTGCTCCCTTTGAAGTGGCGGCTGCTTATAGGCCCTTACAGCTTTTCCTCCTTAGCCCGAGCAAACATCCTCCTTTTGATATGCTACATGCTCATTATCTCTGCTCCATTTAATGATTTTTGATTGAAGGGTGGCAATGCAGTTGCCAAGAGGGTAGTTAAAGAGGCTCCGCGCAGTCAGGACGACAAGAAAGGCTTTCCTTGTGCAGCAGCCTAAATTTGGAGTTTCTTAACAGTGTGTTCTTGTTCTTAGCAGCAGATAAGGGCTGAGCGTGAAATTCTTAATTAAGCAGTAAATAGAGAGTGGGGTGTCAGCAGATGCGGCCTGTAGCCATGGAGACCAAGTCAGATGAAGAAGGGAGCTGAGACTCAGCGCCGGCCCCGGGCTCGGGCATGACTGACAGCTGAAGAATCCGACAAAGCTTGTAAACGGGATTAATTAGTCGTCTAATTATTTCATACAGTTAAATGTAAATAAAAAAAAATAAAAAAAGCAGCCTGCAGAGCGAGGTGGCTGTGTGTTCTGAAGAGCAGACCTCGAAGCACTGTCCTCTCGGAGTTGGTGCGTGGATCGGTGTGTATTAAGGCCAGAAGGGACTATTGTGGAGGCCTCCTCTGACCTCCTATGGAGCATGAATCGCGCCCCATGAGGTTTCTAATAGCTTCTCATGGAGCTGGAGCATATTTCTCCGAAAAGACAGCCGAGCGTCATCTAAGGACCCTGAGTGATGGCAAGTCCACCACATGCCACGAGTCTGCTCTGATAGCTAATTATCCTCACCCTCTCAGCCTGCACAGCAGAGGCTGGAAGAGAAATGAAACGGCTCTAGGGCTAGGGACCTGCTCCCCTTTTTTCAGGCTCTTACCTTAAAAACAGCTTTAGACACTAGGCACCCAACGCTGAATTATCGATCTCACTGCTATAAAAGCCCTTGCTGAATCATAGAATCACCCGGTTGGAAGAGACCCACCGGATCATCGAGTCCAACCATAATGAAAATGCTTATAGCACGAATTATACGTTAGGTGTTTCCATAAGTTTCCCCTTGTGTGCTCTGCATGTTTCTCTCTGTATTTAAATGAGAAACAACGAGCAGCTCTTCATATTGAAAAATCAGGAAGAAAGGAAGACTGGAAAAGGACAATGAAGTATCTACAATGTGAGAGTGACATATATTGGCCAGATCACTTTGTCCCAGTTCTCCACCTCCTGTATTTCCAACAATAGCAAAAGGCCAAGAAATAGGTGTCAGCTTCTGAGCTTTCCCATGCTGCCCTAATTACTGAAGTGCAGGTCAGGAGATCCAAACAGTTATTAGCTGACTTTCCTATTGAAAGAACAAATTCACAGAGCCAGTGCACCGAAATAATATAAACTCCATATTTCTGCTTTCAGTAGATCCCTGGTGTGATCCTGGGCTGGACTGAGACTCAACAGCTGCATGTCTACCAGTCAATCTATATTTACATCTATACTGTTTCTAAAAAGCGCTGGGACAAGGAATTGAGTGCTGGACCCCAATATCTACATAGTTATAATGCCAGATGAGTTCCTGGCACACCTCTGGCCCACACCAACACTCTCTCCCAAATGGAGATATTTGCGGTTTGGGAGTTAGCACGGGACGGGGATCTTTCCCGATTTGAAGCCTGGGCGCATCCAGGCTGATTTAAGAGATAAAAAGTTGAGCTGTATGGACACAGTCTGTGCGATGCCAGCTGGCTGCAAGGCCAGAGATCATAGAATCATAGAATCACCAGGTTGGAAGAGACCCACCGGATCATCGAGTCCAACCA
>WAAB01025160.1:0-37701 GCA_013389865.1 Piaya cayana
GGTTATTCTACGATTCTGTGATTAGAAGGCTCTCACACATCTTAAAGATGACATACAACATCACCATGGGTTTTATATTAATATACTGTAATATGTTAATTTTTTCACTAATCTATGTGGATTAGTAGGTTTTTTTTAGGGAAAATAGGATCAAATAAAATTTATGTTATAAAACTTCTTATAGTCAGTACTATGTCTACTCTATTGTTATTCTAGTTAATGCAAGAATGTATATGAATTACCTGTAGTTATAAGCTTCAAACATTTGAGTGCAGCCATTTTTCTGCTTAACTGGAATTCTAGAATGGTTTGAGTGAGAATGGAACTTAAAGAACATCCAGCTCCAACCTTCCTGCCACGGACAGGGACACCTCCCACGAGATCAGGCTGCCCAAGGCCCCATCTCACCTGGTCTTGAACACTTCAAGGGAGGGAGCATCCAAAACTTGCCTGGAGAAGCAATTCCAGTTCTCACTACCCTTATGGAGAAGGGTTTCTTCCTAGTTTAAATCTTACCCCTCCAACTTATAGTCATCCCCCCTCATCCTAACATTGCATGTCTTTTTACAAAGTGTCCAGCTTTCTTGTAGGTCTTCCTCAGGTACTAGAAGGCTACTATAAGATGTCCCCACAGCCACCTTCTTTTTCTTTTTTAAAAACATGTGACACCGAGACTAATCTCTAATGCATAAGGTAAATTAGCATGAACAGCAATGAAATAAAATAAATAAATACCAAGAAACCTCTTGGCATAAGAGACGCTTCAGAATTTATAAAATTACTCATAGCAATATTATGACATTGAGAATATTCTAATGGCTTCAAGGACAGACAGACAGGACTCCTTTTACAAAAAAACCTACCACAACTCTATAAACAAACAGCAATGAATAAATAACATAGTAATGTATCAGATAATTCCTGTGGTGAGATGATAGGCTTTTGTTTACTATATTCACATTTGGATAGCATCATTAAATTACTTCACTTTTGATCATGTAACTGCTACAGAATTTTCCTGTTCTCAGCTGAAACTGAGGTCTTAGCTGATCAAAGAAAACTGAGATGAAAAAGTAAAGCATGTTTCATCTGAACAGTGATGTTTGAGAAAAACAGCTTTGGATGCTCAAAATAAAAGCATTTGGTAGACCACATATTTAAGCATCCAAGCTGAATGCTATTCCCTAAATTTCTCAGGGCAGCCTATTCCAGGTGAGCACAGATTCCCTGTGGAAACAACTGTCTAAGAAAAAATTGCATAATATAGCCATCCTCAGTCCTAGACCTAACAACAGTAAACATACAGGAGAAGAACAAATATTTATGACATCTTCAAAAATTTAAATACAGTAAAATTGCAAGATTCAAATCACACAGAAAAAACGTGGAAAAAATAACACAAGTTACATAATCATAGAATGCCAGGCTGGAAGGGACCTCAGGGATCATCTGGTTCAATCTTTTAGGTGACATACAGTTTAAATGAGATGGCCCAACAACCTGTCAAGCTAAGCCTTAAGTGTTAAGGAATCTACTACTTCCCTGGGGAGATTATTCCAATGGTTATCTGTTGTCATGGTGAAAAACTTTCTTCTGAATCTGATCAGAATCTCCCCAGGAACAACTTATACACATTACTCTTTGTCTTTTCCACATGACTCCTCCTAAAGGATAAAAATAATAAAAAGATGTACCATGCTTCCTATTGCAGACTCAGTCCCAAACACACACTGGAACAGAAATGTTGCTGTTTCCAACAGTTACGTTCCACTATAAAATACCTAAATTCCATATGCAAATCATGGAGGAAAAAAAAAGTGAATATAGAGAAGTGTGACCAAACTGGAAAATAAGTCTTTGCTCTGGACACAGGAGACTGCTATATAGCTTAAGGGTATATTGAAATTTAGAGAAACATAATATGTCTACATGCTTCAGTAAATTCAGAGAAATCCAGTTGCTTCTTGTAGAAACACTTTGTTGAAACCTAATATGTTTTGGAAACTGGAAAAGAAATAAGAATGCTCTTCAGTTATCATGATAACGGACAGTTGATGCAGTCTTCATCAGGAACAAAATATTCAAGACATCCAATACCACACTGGAATAGAAGTACGTTTATATTTCCATGAAAATAATATTAATTTTTCCTTATTCACAGTGGTTTAATACCATATACGACAAACAATCCTATTTAACCCTTTCATTATTATTTATGAGATTTTTAAATCTACAGTAAATCTTTCTGCATACCAAGAACGAACCTCAAGAACACATACAGAGCATCAATACCTTTTTCCACAGGTCTCAAGTTAAAAACAAGTTTCCCTATATTTTGCCTTGCAGACAGAGCAAACTCTTTCAGAAACTGATGAAGAGACGATTCTTATGAAATCACCAGATTCAGTATTGTTACAGGTCTGTTTCTGCCTACTTATGAAAAGAGTCATATTTCTGTGGCTCTTGATAATTTTTGAATAGCAGTAGGCTATGAAAAGAAAGAAAAATTTTATACACAGAATTAGAAAAGTCCTCCTCTTCTCAATCAGAAATTTAAATCATCAGATGGTAAATGGTGTCTCTTTCAGAGAATTACAAATGTTTGAGCTTGATAAGAATGCTTAAATAGAGAAAGGTATTTACTGACTGAATAAAGAGTTTAGACCAAATATGAATTCCATCAAAATCATATCAGAAATACCTCCTTCTCCTGTTTCTGGAAACAGGATAGCAGCTAAAATTTAATTTATGGTAAAACATCTATAGCTTTTGTTCAGCTACATGTGACAGCTGTATTCAATAGAAAGCACATGTTCCAACTACTACCATTACACCAAGAACAAAACCGAAACTTAAGATAGTTTCAAACATGCCTCACTCAAGCTTGCAATTGGTTAAGAAATAACTTGCTTCTATTAATTTCCCTGAGTTACTAGAACTGATTATTTATAATGCCCCAAGAAAAGCAGCACTTTCGTTTAAAGTGCGGTACGGTCCATTCTACTTAGCAAAAATTCTACATCACTGATACTATATTTTGCAAAGCTATTGATTTGGACAAAAACCTGATCATATAAAACAGTTCCAAGATAATTAAACAAATACTGGAAAACTTTAAATCATTACTTCAAATACACCACTGGATCACCTTTTCAGTAAGTAGAACTATATTCATATAAAAAATAAGTTCATTTCAGCCTTTTAAAGGTGGAGAACAAGAGCTTGTTCATAGAACTCTTTTTCACCATGGTAGTAATCTTTGCTTTTCAGTTATGCAGCTATTTGGGAATACTTCCAGTCTAAGAATACATTGGCTGACAAGAATGGAGAGCTAACCATTCCCTACTTTAATGAATCGTATCCTCTCAAAACAAAAGAAAAACAATAATTAAAAAAAGCCCATAAGTGACACAATAAACATACTTCAGTTCTTCGTCATTTTATAACATTAAACCTAGAAGTACATTCCTATTTGGAGAGGAAAAATAAAAAACAGCTCTTCATCCATAATACAGAATTTAATCTTTCTCTGTCTACAGCAAACTTTCTGATAACATTCAGGCACCACCTAGAAGATCCTCAGAGGTGAGATTTCTTCATGATATAAAAAAGACATTCATAAATTGCTTACTAATCTTAACCTTCCCATTAAAGCCTTCATACACTTTTATGAGTGTGTGAAACTCAAGCTATTGTGTTGTACTGCATTGAACAAAGCAATATTTGACTATCAAGCTAGAGTGATAAAGAAAAAATACTTCAAGCTATTAAAGCTGTAACTGAATTATGCTCATGTGAGAGCACTACCTGGACTTTCAGAGAACCACTCCTGTTTCCACATGCATTGGGTTGCCCATTTCAAGGAATATAAGGAATCAGAAGAAAGATAGCTCAAAGAGGAGCAAATAAATAGTCAGAAAACCCAGAGCCTACAGCATTGCTGGTGCATTCAATCATTTTCCTAGAATAAGTGTCTACCTGCAGAACTACATACAGCATTTCCAGATGAAACTGTTTTGAGACATTGATCAAAGTGCAAGGTTCTGCCTCATTCAGCGAATGGTTCTGGTTTGAGAAATAGCTTGAAAGTCTCCAATTTGATCCTCATTTCAAATGTGTCAGTGTGAATCAGCTTAAGTCAGCTATTCCATTTTCTAATTGATACATTTGTAGTTATAAAAGATTGGACTGTTCTACAACTGCAGTAACAAACATTCATATCATCATCCTTTTAGAGCTGTAGAAGTTGAGAGTAAATATGTTATTTCTTACAGACTATAATTAATATGAAAATAAAACAAGCAAAACTTGGAGCTCTGTTTTGGACACACTGTGGATTTTGCTCACTACTCCTCAGAAAAATGGACTACTCTTTCAGCTTCATAGAGCAATATAACATTAAATCTCCAAGAGAAACATTTTTTTAATTACCTTTTTGAAATCTGTGTTCAGACCCCATTTTCAACCATGTTCTGGATAAAGCACAGAACCTTTCAAGGTCCTATTACCCCAGGCTGTAGGGTAATAGCCTATAATTGAAAAGAACATGAAGAGAAACTGTGGGAACAGTCTCTGAGGCAGCACAGGCAACTGATTTTTGAGTATTTCAGGTACTCCAATTTCTCAGTCAGACATTGGTCATATTTTAAGATGTCACAGTTGCAGTATTTACATTTCATATTTATTTCTTTTGCACAAATAAAATACATAGAGCACATCATACAGAAATTTAAATTCAATTATTTTTGTAAACAAAATTCACAAAAGTTAATCAGATACATTTCTTTATTATAAACACATTGGAAAAGGTATCATTAAGGTATCCATTATAACTTTTGGCAGTGAATTATAATTTTCATTTAACTAAACTGAAATTTGATTTCTATTGCTTTCTAAAGTCGCCAATTACTCCATTTTCATATTTCCAAACACAAGAACTAGAGTATGTGATTTCTGGAAAGAGACTAATTTCATAGCAAACATACAAATTTCTATTTTGGTGCAGAAAAAACCCAAACCCTACATTGCCTCCTGAAGGTGTGTAGCAATCTGCTGTTTGGTAGAAGCAGAAACCAAAGAAAAACAGTTTTTAAGCAAAACATTTATATCTTGGGGAAAAAAAAAAATAATGGAGGATTACTTTTTCTTTGCTTAATGAGCAGTATTTGCCATGTATTGATAACTGACAACTAAATCTCAAAGATTCTTTGTTATTCATCACAATAAAGAACAATGCACACTGAGGAGCTATTTAAGGCAGACCAAAAAATATAACCGCAAAAACTTTGTCATCATAATGCAAAAATGAATACTTAATTTTAAGATGCGACTTAAACTCGTAAAGATTGTAACAGCCAAGAAATCTTGGATGTTTCAACTTGTGAATTAATCAAGTAACTTTTTCTCTTTTCCATATACATATAATGCATTCATGAAAGTCACACAGGCATGAAGTTCATCATTGATTTATAAAGCCCAAAAACACTGATAAAGATCTTGGGCCTGTTTTAAGGAGGTCTTACCCAGAGGATAGTGCAGAGAGAACACTGGCAAAAAGAGATCCAGGTAGTCTAGCCCAGGTGAGTTAGCTACTGTCCTCCTTTGCTTTTGCAGAGGGGTTTAAGCACCTGGCTGCAGATTACCTCAGAAACCAGTAGGACATTTTAAATCCATAGTACACATGCACTGGGAAACAAATGCATGACCTCAAGAAACTATGACTTCAGATAGGACAAGTTGTGGAAAAAGGTACAGTACAGACAGGCTGTTTTACAAGACCAGGAGAGAGTGACAAATGCCTGGAGGGATAGCTCCAGTAATAACAAAGACCCAAAATCTGCACAATCAGTTTGTTGGCTGCACGTGGAGACAGCCATAAATCCCATACTATTTAATCAATCAATAGCTGTATAAAGTTAGATAAAATATTTCTTCAAACCACCTCTAGGCAAGCAGGAGATACCCATGGAACCTCATAGATGGGCCACTCCACAACTGTCTAGTTAGGAATGACAAGGAGAAGATTACAGTAGAAGAGGTGAGCGCCTCTGATGAAAAACACTTATGTTGCCCCAGTTGGCACATGTTTGATGAACAGAATCCTTTCATACTTACATAGTTTTGAGCTTGGTTTTAAATAGCTGTGTCCAGCATGAACCTCAAATTAAGTCTTTTCCCAAAGAAGGAAATACCCCTAAGATCTCATCAGTATTAAATACTATTGAACAGTATCTAACACATTATAAGATATATATATAAAATACACCTACATGTACTAAATAATGTTTTGAAAAATGTTCATTTTTAAGAACTCAAGATGCCTATGCTCCTTCTTGCTCAGGCTTTTTATTGCTGTCACTTTGAGAAACACTTAAAGTAAACAACTATGTTGAGCATGTGGGAGAACAGATTGTAAAATAATCAACACTGTGAAATCTGCTTTTGTGGACAAAGCCTGAAAATCAGATATAAGATACCCGATATGCAAGATGACAGAGAATTTTGAATCTTTCAGGGTACTGATACACACACAGTAATTAAAAAACCAAGCACTTACATAAAGATTTAAATGTTATATTCTGTATTTAATGTATATATGCTTGAATATCTACAAGTTCTACTTAAGTGAAAGAGATGACTTAGATAATTTTCTCCTTCATTCCAAGGAGTGACCGACCAAGTTCCTACATATTGCTAAAAATCAGATATACCTTATCTATTTACTGTATTAATTTACATTCATTGCCGCAATTCTAATATGGTTAAAACTGCTACAGAGTTATTCTTACAACTGTTACAGTACTTGGAGAAACATGACAAAATCTTACCGCTATGTTTCCATTGCACCTTTGGGACTGGCAAACACCTCTTATTCTGTTGGGAATCAGCACATCATCCCAGCAAGATGGGCCCTTCAAAATAAAACCAAAACATGTAAAGGTTTTCACCTGCTTATTAAGCAAACACATGAAAGTTGGTTTGGTTGCCCCTCTTCCTATCCCCATTTATTTTATAGTTTACCTAAACAGTTTTAGGTTTACGTTGAAGGAATTCCAATCACATTGTATGACAATATTCAATAGTAAAGCTTCATAACTGAGAGGACATACAGCCCTTTCATTCTGAGATCAGTGTGGTGAACAGGAGTCCAACAGTATGCATATTGTCTCATTTTAATACAGGTCTAACCTAATGATGATTAGAAAGCTGCAAAGACTCATCTTCTTGTTACAAACTGTTTACACCGTAGTCCACATCTGACTAAAGGGAGAAAGGAGAAAAAAAACCACTATGGCAGTTGGAAGCAGAACACTTAGGAAGAATGGAGCATAACACAAAGACTAGGTTAAGTAACTTATCTGTATTTTGTTGTTTTAGTATTAAATGGCTCTGACTTCATGGAAATTTGTTTGTTTTCATGGGCTACTAATGTGAATTTTGATAATGTTTGCAGTAAACAAACTGGACTTCTTGTTATCAGATAAAGCCTTTACCTAACCATAATACAATTTAATGAAAATGTTAAGTGAGAACTGCTAGAAGATCTGGGGACGTTTGTATTAGCTTCAATATTGTTTTTTAATTGACAATGACAAAACAAACCCACACCAATATAAAAACACCAGAAAGAAAATTGATCAATAATCCTTAGCAAACTTTGCTGTGACTTGAATGTGAACAGTTAATTTAAGATAGAGCTAGTTTATGAAACACAGTAAATTAAATGATTACAATTCAGTATTCTTAAATTTCAGAACTGCAAACCAGTATGATTAACAGTGTGTACTAACAAAGAAGAACGTTTTGTATACAGCATATAAAGAAAAATTCATAAAAATATTTCCTATCGCATAAAAAATGTTACATTAGCACAAGTCTCTTTTGATATTTATCTCATACCAGTTAATATATAATTTGCAGGCAATAAAAATTAGCCTAAGAAATAGACATGAGCACACAGATATCCATATACATGCCACAAAAAACAACGAAGAAGTTATCAATAACTAAGATATTTGTTACCTGAATTACTCAAGTGCGTTTAGGTTAATATCACAACTCAGAAATAACAACAAAACTTTACTCAGAGGATTAGATAAAGCAGTTAAGACATTTCACTGCACTGGTGAAACTAGTGTCTACTTAAATCACAGCTGGACTACAAAGCAATCAAGTACCACATGCAGATTCTTTTTACTTCTGCATGAGGCTTCTCTGCAGCATGGTGCAGATACAGCCAATCTAGGCTTTGAACTAATTTAGTAGGAACTCAGCTACAAGAAGGTTGATCCAGCCTGTCTGAAATGTTGAGTAAAAGAGGTTAGTCTGCACCAAGTTCTGCTCTCTACTGTCATGGCTGAAGTGATGGCATCTGAAATGCATAAGAGTTTGCACATGTATAAGTTGCATTGTAGCCAGACATAGGGGTGACCACCAATAGATGTGACTCTCAGAAAAACAGATGCAGTGTGGCATGGTTACTACAAAATAATACTATTTTACTTGAAACTCATGGGGGAGCAAGGGGGGGAACATGCAGGAATTAATTACTGAAAACTTTTAAAATCAACTTTGACATCAATTATTTCAGTGAATTTTGACCTCTTACAAATCTTCAGCGTTCTTGAGATATTGCAGGAACAGCAGCAGGACCCCCTTCAGTGGCTGTGTAAAGAATTAACTTCCTTTAATTCTTTTCAACTTAGTAATTAAAAGTTGAATTCAATGCTCCCCTATGTATTTTTTTAACTCCTGTGCCAAAGATTGTACACAACTCTCACTTTAATTTACTTTCTAGGAAGAAGTGATTTACTTTGCCTTTCCTCATACAGATGCCATTCCTTACCCTTGACCTTTTTTTTTATTTAGTAGCTCTTTCAATTCCACTTTTCTTAGAATATGAGGAATATTACACAGCATACAAGACCAGTGCTGGACTAGTGAATGGGAAAGCGTTTCCAAATCTGTTGTTTTCTAAAAAAATTATTAAAACGCAATTTACCTTGTTGATGTTACTAAGCACCAAGACAGCATTTTGTCAAAACTACCTATCATAGCTCTTAGATCCAATTCACGAATGTAAGTTATCTCAAAATCCATAACACCTTTCAATTTGAGGTTATTTTTCCTGTAATCATCACCTAATACTAACATATGGGTGGAACATATGAAAACTAACATGGCTGGAAGTGCTGATCTGCTGGAGGGTAGGGAGGCTCTGCAAAGGGATCTGAACAGGCTGGACCACTGGGCTGAGTCCAATGGCATGAGGTTTAACAAGGCCAAATGCCGGGTCCTGCACTTGGGGCACAACAACCCTATGCAGAGCTACAGACTAGGAGAAGCCTGTCTAGAAAGCTGCCAGGAGGAGAGGGATCTGGGGGTATTGGTTGACAGTGACTGAACATGAGCCAGCAGTGTGCCCAGGTGGCCAAGAAGGNTCCCAAGTGACAGGGACAGGAGAAGAGGCAACAGCCTCAAGCTCCACTAGGGGAGGTTTAGGTTGGACATAAGGGAAAAAATTTTCACAGCAAGGGTCATTGTGCACTGGCAGAGGCTGCCCAGGGTGGTGGTTGATTCACCTTCCCTGGAGGTGTTTAAGGCAAGGGTTTATGAGGCACTGAGGGGCACGGTTTAGTGTCTGATAGGAATGGTTGGACTCGATCCTGGCTATTCTATGATTCTATATATTAAATTCCACCTACTACATCACCAGCAGGTGAAACTTGCATCCAAAGGTTCACAGAGGGGCCTTCCAGTAGGTACTTCCCAGACTCCTCCATCCTGATACCATCTGCTTGTTCCCAAGTATGAAACACCTGTATACTTCTTCATCCTCTCCAAGTGTTTTTCTGTTGCAAACATACACTGGACTTATGCACTTTCTGCTCCTTTAGTACTGTAAAAAGGACTCAGTAACACTTTTTCTTCTGTTTGCAAATTATTTTTTTTTTGCTTGACTAATTGAACTTTTAAATTTAAGGTACTAGATTTATGTGGTTTTGGTTTGCTCTTTTGTTTTAATTTATCTCATTACTCATTTTTCTGAGAGATGCACCCTTTATTCTAATAACCTCCTTCTTTTTAATTCACCCCAACAATTTAGTTGGGCTAGCTTTCATTCAGTTGTCTTTGAGCTTCTGTGCACATAATCTTTCATTACAGTATAATTTTCATGTCTCCTCCACAGATTTAACTCTTTATCTGCTCCTCCTAGCTTCCTCTCAACAAGCACTCTTACTTCTATATGGCTCTTCCCTAAAATTAAGTACAATACTTGTGTCTTAGATTTCAGGAAGTTGCTGAATTTAAGTATCTTACAGACTTTACTAAGCAACAGGGTTTTGTTACTAAAATTATAAATAAAACCCTCTGCACTGCCATCTCTTGCAGGTTCTTTGATCAACTCTTCAATAACAAACCTGACAGCATCTAAAAGTTTACTCTTGGGATCATGGTTTGATATAATACTTTACTAATTTACATGACAGCAATTTAAATATCCCATTATCATCATTTCCTACACTTTCAAGTTTTTATTTTCCCCAGCACATTAGATTCACTATTATCATCAGGTCAAGTGGCTGTTAATGGGGGTTTTAGGATTTTTTTGCTTTTTCAGGCCTAGAATTTCATTCTATGAGTACACTGCAAAACTCCTTGACTTGTTAAAACAAATAAGACTAACAAACTAATACTTCCTTAACCTCTATCTCTCTTATTTCATATTTGAATTTGTTCGTATATGTTTATTAGAAAATTTTACTCAAGTAGAGGAATTCATTTGGTTTGTATATCATTGAATAATCCTTATGTAATTTACACTTGGGAAGAAGGTAATAGAAAAAAGAGCAAGAAATAAAAACTAAGAGCACTTCATAAAATTTGAGGGAAAGGAGGGGATATCACTAAGAAACCCCCCTAAAATTCCCAGACATACCCAAGAAAACTCACCTAAACTCCAAGCACAACCATTTAATAATAACAGTAAAACTTGTTACTTCATCCCTTTGTGTTTAATATAAAGGCTCTCAAAGTTAATGATGCTATGCCCGTATCCACATGGAAATATGGTCATGAAAACAGTCTCATGCAAGCAATTGCACAGGTATATGCTGCCAACTCTGGTACCAATTACCTTGATTTCATAAGAAGAATGTATTTCAAACTAAAGTGTTTAGAGTAATTAATCATTTAACTTCACTAGATTTATTGCAGAACAATGGTTCCCAACTATTGAGTAGTTTGCAGGTCTAGATCCATATTCACAAAAACGTAAGAAGGTACAGTAATTTTTAAGTGAGAAAGAAAACATATGTAGGACCATTTAAAAAGTTGGGTGAGATTCTAGAAAAGTGCACATTAAAAATCGATTTCAAACAGTCACTACATTGATTATGACACAGGTTTCTAGTAGTTGAGATATGAGCAACTGATTTGCAAAACGTAATCAAGAAAGCATCCTCAAAGAAGGCAGAAGAGAAAGGATTTGATGCAATATCAACTACTGTTAGTTAGAATTCAGCTATGACAACACTGGATCAGGTCGTCACATGCTTAATATGGCAGTATCTTTTTATTTATTAATATTAACAATTGTATAAACCTGGTCATCTTTTAAGGTCTCGCCTCTGAGGGAAAGGTAGTGCTATATGGCATGGTATGAACTTAAGAGCGCTCTTACTCTCAGCAGTAATTTTCTTATGACATTTCTTATGACAAGAGTACTTTTTGAACAAGGCAGTTCTCTGTAATAAGAATGTCATCTTCCACTTAAAGCATGCTGAAAGCATACAGCATATATACACAGAACAAATAGAAGCACAGTCCCAGATGTCTAGCAACTACCTAGCTGTTCACTCACAGAGCAGCTAACAACTTATTTTTAGCTTCATATTAAAAATCACCCAATCCAACACTTCTTTACATGAACTCTTATTATGGTCATAACGCCCCGAAGAAAGTCAGATACACTTCATTCTATTGATAACATTAACCAGAAACCAAGTCAACTGCATTTTCTCTGTTCTAGCAAGAGTTAAACCAAGTTCTTCAGGGACAAATTAAGCCAGAAGGAAAAGTCCAAGATAGATTGCCAGGATATGTTATGCTTGTGCCTGTCTGCATTAAGGGGTAGAAAAGTAACAAAAAAAAAAATCCAGCCAAACCAAAAAACCCAACAAGATCCTGTGCCTCACTCAGAATTTGTAAGGAGAAAAGTTTCTTCCTCACATCCATGTGAGAAGACCTAAGCTGCCTGAATGCAAGATTAAAGCAACTGCTTCTCCTGTATATACCCAAATGGCCCACAGAGCAAGCTATGCATTACACTGGATGTACTGGAGAAGACTTTTTGATGTATAAATGGAAAAAAAAATATTAGTAGAAGAACACATATATATACTTGAATTAAAAAAATACACACCAAATGTATTTGAATATTTCTGAAGTTACCAGGTGTGGACATTTTTATCCTTTGGGTAAATGGCAGTTGTTCCTTCCCTTTTTGAGAAGGAAGAAAGGAAAAATGTTGGCATATGGCATGTTAAATTTGAACAGAAGTTCCTATGCAGACTATGATGAACAGGGAGGATTGAGATGCTTTTTTCAATGTATGATGTAGTACTGGAATCCTGTGTACATTCCACCACTATATGTATGGGTGCACCTGAGTTTTGGTCAATGACTACTTAAAAAAACCAAAACAAATCCAAACTGTCTCTGAGAACAGGAACACTATCTAGAGATCTCAGATGACANATAACAGTAAAACTTGTTACTTCATCCCTTTGTGTTTAATATAAAGGCTCTCAAAGTTAATGATGCTATGCCCGTATCCACATGGAAATATGGTCATGAAAACAGTCTCATGCAAGCAATTGCACAGGTATATGCTGCCAACTCTGGTACCAATTACCTTGATTTCATAAGAAGAATGTATTTCAAACTAAAGTGTTTAGAGTAATTAATCATTTAACTTCACTAGATTTATTGCAGAACAATGGTTCCCAACTATTGAGTAGTTTGCAGGTCTAGATCCATATTCACAAAAACGTAAGAAGGTACAGTAATTTTTAAGTGAGAAAGAAAACATATGTAGGACCATTTAAAAAGTTGGGTGAGATTCTAGAAAAGTGCACATTAAAAATCGATTTCAAACAGTCACTACATTGATTATGACACAGGCTTCTAGTAGTTGAGATATGAGCAACTGATTTGCAAAATGTAATCAGGAAAGCATCCTCAAAGAAGGCAGAAGAGAAAGGATTTGATGCAATATCAACTACTGTTAGTTAGAATTCAGCTATGACAACACTGGATCAGGTCGTCACATGCTTAATATGGCAGTATCTTTTTATTTATTAATATTAACAATTGTATAAACCTGGTCATCTTTTAAGGTCTCGCCTCTGAGGGAAAGGTAGTGCTATATGGCATGGTATGAACTTAAGAGCGCTCTTACTCTCAGCAGTAATTTTCTTATGACATTTCTTATGACAAGAGTACTTTTTGAACAAGGCAGTTCTCTGTAATAAGAATGTCATCTTCCACTTAAAGCATGCTGAAAGCATACAGCATATATACACAGAACAAATAGAAGCACAGTCCCAGATGTCTAGCAACTACCTAGCTGTTCACTCACAGAGTAGCTAACAACTTATTTTTAGCTTCATATTAAAAATCACCCAATCCAACACTTCTTTACATGAACTCTTATTATGGTCATAACCCCCCGAAGAAAGTCAGATACACTTCATTCTATTGATAACATTAACCAGAAACCAAGTCAACTGCATTTTCTCTGTTCTAGCAAGAGTTAAACCAAGTTCTTCAGGGACAAATTAAGCCAGAAGGAAAAGTCCAAGATAGATTGCCAGGATATGTTATGCTTGTGCCTGTCTGCATTAAGGGGTAGAAAAGTAACAAAAAAAAAAATCCAGCCAAACCAAAAAANATATACCCAAATGGCCCACAGAGCAAGCTATGCATTACACTGGATGTACTGGAGAAGACTTTTTGATGTATAAATGGAAAAAAAAATATTAGTAGAAGAACACATATATATACTTGAATTAAAAAAATACACATCAAATGTATTTGAATATTTCTGAAGTTACCAGGTGTGGACATTTTTATCCTTTGGGTAAATGGCAGTTGTTCCTTCCCTTTTTGAGAAGGAAGAAAGGAAAAATGTTGGCATATGGCATGTTAAATTTGAACAGAAGTTCCTATGCAGACTATGATGAACAGGGAGGATTGAGATGCTTTTTTCAATGTATGATGTAGTACTGGAATCCTGTGTACATTCCACCACTATATGTATGGGTGCACCTGAGTTTTGGTCAATGACTACTTAAAAAAACCAAAACAAATCCAAACTGTCTCTGAGAACAGGAACACTATCTAGAGATCTCAGATGACAAATTATTCAAAACGCAGTTGCTGAGAGAACTGTTGACCTGTGAAGTCAGGGAAAGGTCAGAAGCAGAGGTCAGCTACAGAACGCAGTGATTCATCAAAGACTTTGAATCATTAAAAAGGCTGGAAACTCTCCATGTCTTTAATGCTTTGTATTTTCCCTGCTTTATATTCTCCCCCAGTGAACAATATGCAGCAGAATATCATTAAAACACATTTTTGTACCTGCTAATATCTACATGAGAGACATAAATCATTAAAACATTGAGCAAATGACCCAACCAAGGGACAAGTATTAATGCAGAAGGATTTTTAAAATAATGTAAGAACTAATTCCAAGTACTTGAAAGGGTTTAAGAATCAGCATACAACTCACTGAAAAAGTGCTAAATCTAATGCAAAGCATGCAAGCACTCATTCCTCTGCAAAATGATGGCTATTGACCTGTCTACATGACAGGATTTCAAGAGCTAACCATCGTACAGTGCCCTCTCAGCATGATTGTAGTATCTCGAGGTAGTAAGAAAAAAAAACTCCCTAAAAAAGCAAGGATTAATTAATAAAAATTGATTTCCTTTTTGCCACTCTGTAACAAGGGATCTACACCAAGCTACCACAATTCACTTCTTTTAGTGTCAGTACTGGACAACTTTCTCCCAGACACAGTAGGAGCCTAGATGTGTTCCAATAGTAAACAGGCATATGCAGACACAGCTTAACACAGGTGAGAAATATTACAAGAACAGTAAGTGATCCCACCTAACCCATATCAACAGACATGATACAATCCTTTTGCTGTTGTCGTCTTTTACTTTTCTCAGTGAAAAAGTCTGAGCTCACTTACACAATACAAGCACTTCAGCCTAGAAAAACAGTTTTATAGGGGAACATACATTTTCTCACAACTGTGTAGACGTTTGTACTAAATAGCCAAGCTGTTTCCCTAACTAAAGCTCATCTACTGCTCTAAAAGCAGGGCTTTTTCTTGGATAGACAAACTGGTTTTGATTAAGCCTTGTGTTACTATTGGTCAACCAGTGCAATCACACATTTTCTTAGCCTCCTCAACCCAGAACATGTTTTGTTCTTCACATTCCTCACCTGTCATTAGAGTGGCATTTCTGAATGGTAGATTGCTTCTCCTGAGCATGGTACAGATATAATACATTCAAGTAAAAGCTTTCATCCTATCTTATTAGTGCAGTAATAGAGAAAAACTAGGACTTCTAGATACACCAATCTACATTCTACAAATTCTTAACAGGCTCAATTTAGGAGAGCAATCTGACCATCTTGTGAAGCACTTACCAAGAAAAATCTAGCTGTTACATGATCAATACTCAATTCAACTCAGAGGAAAAAATCATATGATGCATTTCTAACAGCAAAGAGATTGGAGATCTCATTTCAGTCCAGAAGAAATACATCTATTTTAATCATACCATTCATGTAAAGCTCCTTATTTATTTCAATTATTACCATAGANATACTCAATCCAACTCAGAAGAAAAAAATTGTATGATGCATTTCTAACAGCAAAGAGATTGGAGATCTCATTTCAGTCCAGAAGAAATACATCTATTTTAATCATACCATTCATGTAAAGCTCCTTATTTATTTCAATTATTACCATAGAATCATATAATAGTTAACACGGCCAAATGCCAGGTCCTGCACTTGAGGCACAACAACCCTATGCAGAGCTACAGACTGGGTGAGGTCTGTCTGGAGCGCTGCCAGGAGGAGATGGACCTGGGGGTGTTGGTCGACAGCTGATTGAACATGAGCCAGCAGTGTGCCCAGGTGGCCAGGAAGGCCAATGGCATCCTGGCTTGCATCAGAAACGGTGTGACCAGCAGGTCCAGGGAGGTTATTCTCCCTCTGTACTCGGCACTGGTGAGACCGCTCCATGAATCCTGTGTTCAGTTCTGGGCCCCTCACCATAAGAAGGATGTTGAGGCTCTGGAGCAAGTCCAGAGANAGGGTCATTAGGCATTGGAATATGCTGCCCAGGGAGGTGGTTGACTCACCTTCCCTGGAGGTGTTTAAGTCACAAGTAGACAAGGTCCTGAGGGACATGGTTTAGTGTTTGGTGGGAATGGTTGGACTCCATGGTCCGACGGGTCTCTTCCAACCCGGTGATTCTGTGAATCTTAAAGATTACCTGGTTCCAGGAAGCACTTGCTAGCCTCTTACATAGGTTCTTTCACACTTGAAAATTCATTATGCTAATCTATTGGAAGTAAAAACTGTCAGATTGACAACCTTTATGACCAAAATCCTCTGCTCAGCCACAAAGTTTATCATAAAGGTAATCACAGAGGCAATTAAACTTATCCACATTTTATACAACCCCCCCGCCTTTTTTTTTTTTGACATTTCTGTAAAGACTGAGACCAGATGATTAGGATGCATGGATACAAGAGGCAATCCATTAATTATTTATAGATACATTGAAGTTACTCTCTCCCACACCCCACTACCAAATGCTACTGTGTGACTCTACACATCACATCAGATTAGCAGAGTGTCTCCAAATGCACACTTCATCACAAGTGACCAATTTGCCATGATGCAACTTTGACATAAAATGTTCCATACAGCAGGGAGCACATTAGCAAAAAGAAGACTAAAGTAGGCTCAGGCTAGTTTTAAAGGGTTTGTGGAATATGAATGGGAGGACAGAAGTTAATGGCTTAGTCTACACAGCATATTAAAGAACCCATCAGAAGAAATATTTGGTTATCATCAGCACTGGTCATTAGAGGAATCAATAAAGCACATTGACAGTTTTATTCATATGAGAATTAATAACAAAGTTGATCATGTTTTAAGTCTTTGTGAAACAGAACCTATAGGTTTGATTTACAGTGGTAACTCAAAGATGAAATTTTCCTTTCAGATTGCCCATCCTAATTAGTAAATTGACAGTTTTATGTCAATAGTTATAACTCTTCCAAAATGAAGTAGCTGACAATTTGCTGAACTGCTCACAGTTGTGCAATTAAGACTTCCTGCATGCTATTTATTTCAAATCAATGATTGGAGAATAACATCTCTAATTGAAAATGCAGGTAAGTATAGTAAAATAAATTCCATAATATTATTTTGTTAATCATTACTTTTTCTTTCTTATCACAGGTATCTTTATTTAAAACCAAAATGAAATCTGTTAATAAGATATTTTTAATAAATTCTGGTCTTTCTTCTCTTTCCTATTGCATCACAGACTATAGATTTGCAAGAGTAATCATACCAATTTCAACTCTAATAATGAGGACATATACAAAGATACCCAAGATAAAGATCTCCAGAACAGGAGAAAATACCTGTAATTCTCTCAAAATGCCAGGTATCTACTATGTCCATTGAAATGGTAGCATTCAAAAAAATCTCAGATTCACAGTTACAAGTGTTAATGCCAGCAAATTCCATTGAAGTCGGTATACTCAGGAGCAGAATAATTTTATAAAGGGCCCTTCAGGCTTCAGCTGCTTGTACTGCTGCAGTGACTTTAATCAGAAGCTTTCCTAGGGGAAATGAGCAAATCACTGTAAGCCCACAGAGCTCTCATACAGGAGAAATGCAAACCTTCTGGGCACAACTAAGCACACCCCAACAGAAATAAGAATGCTCACAGCTGTTCAACCCACAACTCCACAATGAGAATATTCATGCACATTTTAAAGGCCCCTGGCTGAAATCAGAACATGCAAATGCTGGTTTTAAGTCTACCAGAACACTGCCCCTATTCCTAACCATTCTATAGTTACAGGCTGTAAACCAACTAAACCTGAATTAAAATTTAATTGGTACCTCAGCTAGTTCTAAAATGGCAGCTGTTTGCAACACATGGACTTTGTCCCACCAGACTTGGTGGGCTGGAAAGATCAGTGCCAGGTAAGCCCCAGCACCACCAGGCCAAGGGCACGCAAGGCAGACTCCTTAAGACCTCCAATACAGCTCCTCATGCCCAGGCAAATAGAGAGGGGCTACTGGGGTCCCAGGACCCTGGCAGGCTTGGTAGAAGTGTTAAAAAAAAAAAAAAACACAAAACCAAACCCAAATGTGCTTGGTCTATGGATAAACTACCCCTAGCCACATAAGAAATTGACCCCTTTAAACTGAGATCTTTGGAAAAATGTGAGCCATTTGGAGGTGAAGTGCCTTCAGGATCTGTTAAGAAGTCCTCATGTCTTTCACCTCTCCATAACCAGGTGCTAGCATTAAACATATTTCAACTCCATATAAAAATAAACACAAAAAATATGGATTACACTGGATTAGATACCTTGTAATTAAAATTAACTTGAGTCATAGATTTATTGCCTTTAAGATGAAAAAAGAAAAAACTCCCAAAGCCAAACGAGGCTTATAAATGTCCCACAGCAATAATTTAATTCAGATTAGATAATTGTATGTCACATTGTTCAATTTTAATTATTTTTCTTTGACAAGGATTTGAAAACATCTTATGACAGAGATGAAGCTAGAGCATTCCTGTTATAGACAACAGCTGGACAAGCCATCAGCTCATTGATTAACTTTCATAAGTCATTGTTAGACAACACGTTCATCAACAACTGTCATATCACCTACTCGAGCTATGGGAGATCCACTTGGAGAGGACACTGCCCTTAACCACGTGTTCCTGCCATTCCCTTTCTGTTCTATCATTGTCTGTGCCCTTATTTGCAGTCTTTTTACTTTGTGTGCAGGGTAAAACATAAGGGCCACTAGCAAGAAACTAATTTCATACGGTGTTCAAGCAATTTTTAAGTTACTGCAGTTTTATAAACCGGTAAAATCAAGACTACCCACTAAAGTACCTGAAGAAAATAGATTACTATATAGCCCACTTCTGATTTTACACATAATCAGAACACTGAAAGATCAGTTTAGCAATAAATCTTCCTGTGTTCCAGAAGAAAAGGTATAGGATATCAAAGACTTCTTTTTTTTTTCTTTAGAAAAGCCAAACAACACACACAAAAAATCCCCAACTAAATAACATCGCCAACTCTATTACTATTTTAGTGCTGCAACTGCTGTAAACTTTATATGCCAACCACAACATTCACACATGAAGTTATCTTTATTTTAGGTACTCAGAAATACAGATATCTTAGAATGGTTTGGGCTGGAAGGGACCTCAAAGATCATCTAGTTCCAAGTGCCCTGCCATGGGCAGGGACACCTCCCGCTAGATCAGGCTGCCCAAGACCACATCCAACCTGGCTTTGAAAAACTCTGCATAGAGATACATGTTGTAAGCATGGTATTTTTAGGGTTTGTTTTGGTTTTTCTCTCAAACACAACACTGCTAAATATACATAAAAGAAATGGAAAGATTATTCTTAAAGCATTTTATGCAAGCACATAGCTAATGTTAAAGAATTAAGGCTGTGACAGGCAAAAGTAGTGAAATCTTTATGAGAGAACCCATCCATCACACAGAACATCTAGCTGGGCAGACATCCGAGTATGCAAACACCCATGAAAACAACAAGCCCAGGAAGAAATTAAGAAAGAGCAGGAAAAGGGACTAATACAGTAAAGCTTAAAAATAGGCAGAAAATAAGGAGAGGGGAACGTTCACCTCTGTGAAATAAGGCTGCTGCTCTGATATTGCATGATAGATCATACAGGACCTTTTGTCACAGCAGAAAATCCCTCAGCTAAGAACCTGTTTTGGATTACAATACCTGAATTTTCTAAGAACCATATAGGTTAAGCTAAATGCCCTCAATTTATACAAGTGTTAATTAAAAACATCTGTCACTATCCCCAGTAAATTCTAGAGGTCTGATCTCTAGAAATCTTATGTAAGAGCAAAGTTCAGTATTCTGCTTTTGCCCTCAATGTACTGTACGTACAAGGACAAGGTCATCCAAACCAGTCACTGATTCATAGGATGGGTTGGGTTGGAAGAGACGTTTACTGGTCATTTAGTCTATCCCCTTGGCAGTAAACAGGGACATCATTGATAAGATCAGGTTGCTCGGAGCCTGACCTGGAATGTTTCCAAGGATGGGTCTTCTACCACCTCTTTGGGAAGCCTGTTCCAGTTTTTCAATATCCTCACTAGAAAGAAATTTCTTCCTTATATCCAGTCTAAATCAAGCCTCTTCCCTTTAAGATCATTAACCTTTGTTCTATTCACAATAGTCCCTACTAAAATGTCTGTCCCCATCTTTCTTATAAGCCCCATTTAAGTATTGAAACTCTGCAATGCCTCCCCAGAGCCTTCTCTCCTTCAGGATGAAGAACCCCAGCTCTCCCAGCCTGCCTGCATAAGACAGGTGTTCCATCCCTCTGATCATTTTTGTGGCATAACATGATTTAATAACAGAGATATATTTCTATAGCCTAGTATCAAACTCTCAGACTTTTTGTTCTCCTAAGCCGTGCTTTAAAGACTGCAGATCAGCCAGTTTTTTCACCTCCATCTCTCTGTGCATGAAATAAGAATTATTTTGAACTATTCTTGAATTGTATTCTACATATTGGCACAACTGGAAAATGCTTCAAGTCAATCTTCATGGTTTTCACCTAAATCGCAGAACAGTTCAATCAACTTGGGCTAAAAGGGCATTTGAACCCAGCTCTTCCATTTTCTGACAGAAGCTTTTGAGGAAGCCTCTGTAAAAAGTAAAGGGCTGCCCCAATCACATGAATTTTGTAGCAACCCAGTCTTCTTCATACATGCAAGGCAATATGAATGTGAACATCTTACTGGATCAAGCTTTGAAGCAGATATGTTGAAGAAATGTCTCAATTCTTCATACATGCTTTAAGTAATTTAATTCTAGGAGCCAATTTGCTTAAATAAGAGTAGTTTTAGGCATTTAGCACAGGATAAAATTAAAAAAATAAATCAATNGCAGTTTTAGGCATTTTGCACAGGGTAAAATTTTTTTTAAAAATCAATGTTTTAGTGTTTTGAAAAGGTACTCACAAGTTTTAAAAGACAACTGAGAAAAATATTTCTTAGGTAACTCTATTCTGCACCAACCCTCTTTCAGGCTGATCAGTGCTTTCCTAAATGTAGCTTTTGATATCCTTCCACACAGTAGAGTGAGATACTCTCTGGTATAAAATGAGCAACTCTCTAGTCACAGATGGTACATCTGAAATCACTTTACAGGAACCTTAGAAAGCGTAGAAATAGTTTACTTTAAAAGGTGAGTGCTATCCAGATATTTTTAAGTACATAATTCAGGATAAATAATCTAGAAGCTATGTAAAAAAATCATTTAATTTCAAGGTAAACTTCAGATGCAACCTGAATTCTCAACAGTGCAAGTAAAACATTTTTTTGTAGGCACGATAGCTGTATTTCATTTATGGAGATTATGACTAGCACTCAAATTACTCAGTCAATTTCATACTAGATCCGTTCATAAACCAAGTATGAGAACCATTTCTAAGTTTTAGGAAAGAGTAGGTCCTCAGACAAAACCAGGGTACTTCTACATTGAGTTGACAGTCACTGAAAACTAAACTACATTTCCATAGACTTTATTATGTTGTTTTTCTGAAGACAGTTTCCTTTTCTTTTGTTGTAATCTATTTCAGTATCCATTTCTTTTGTCACAGGGAAAGCTAACAGATTATTTAAGTGTCTGTGTCTGGCATTTTATAATGCAAGACTAGCATTCTAACTATCACTAAGATGTTGCTTTCCTTGCTTATGGCTCTGTGTAAACCATGACAACATATAAAATTGATGTGATTAAACAGAACTAATATTATGACTAATTCCCAGTTCACTGCCTATGGCAGTGGCTTAATCGGTACTTTTTATTTATTTATCAGCAACAGCCTTAGCTATAACAAATCTAGTTATAATAATGAAAAGGATCTAGAACTGGCAATTTAATCAGAACATAGATGTGCAGTACAATATATAATAAGAAAGTGAAGAACTTCCTTGAACACACACACACACAGCTGCTCAGCCATTCAATTCCTCACAACTGCTGTTTACAACCATGCCCACTATTCCAGGTCTTACACATTTCTCTAAGACTCAGTTACTGTATTAGGTTCAAGGTGCTCTTTATTTCAAGTCTGAACAGACACTCTGTCTGCAGAGCAACTAGCATCCCAAAACTGCAACTCTATAAACAAGATAATTATAATTTGATGTAATGGTTTCTCTTTGCCAAGACAAAGCATATGTAATCCTGTCACCTCTATGGATTGCAGATTGTAGACAAGAAAGTGAAGCAGAGTAGCTCTTTGTTGCAAAACCTGATATGAATTGCTATACAATGAACGCCTCTGATGAAAACCAAAATGTTCGAACACACTGAATCCTTCCAAGGAAAACTAAGTAATTAGTTACCTGCATACAGGTTTGGGTTTTTTTACCTCATCTCTCAAGTTATGAGGTGCGTTACTTATCTACATCTAGACATAAAGGGAAGCAACAAAAGAGTTGCCACCTGGAGGTTGGGGTTTTTTTGGCAGAAAGTTTAAACAAGCTTCAGCGTCTCTTCTCAGCTTCATTAATTTGATATGCCAGTAACAGCAAAAAGAAATGTGATATGTTACATTATAAATACATACCATTCTTACCAGCGTATATTAGATTCCTATTTTACAGAGCAGTGTCATGTTACCTTCCTTTTAATTCATACCAACATCCATGCATTGATTGCAGTTGAACAATTTCCGAATTGTCAATACAAGGTCATAAGTTTTCCTCTCATACAATTTCTACAAGTTTGCACAATGCTGGGACACCAAAGAAATACTCTTGAGCTACTGTGCAGTTTGATAATACATTTACATCTGAAAAAAGAAACACTGAGAAGTTTGAAAAAGATAAAATGAAGAACATCTTCATGCTCTCTGACTCTTGAGCTCTCACCTGATACGTTCTTCCAAGCTTCCTCTGGGGGAAAATCACTTTTGAAAAGAAGTCTTATTCTCTAGAGCTTTGCTGCTACCACTGCATAGAGTACAGATATACATTTATGCATGATAACTATCCATAAGCATGTCATTACACTGCATAAGTGTCCACGCACTACAAGGAACAAACTCCCATCACGTAGAACTACTTTGTGATACAGTCATGTGAGCACAGAACTCAGTGCTATAACAAGCAGAAAAGAGAAGATTTCATAGGATTCAATTGACAGTAATCACTGTAATTTCATAGCAATCAGTTTCATAGTAATCAGTTGACTTCATTATAGAAAGGGTTTGTAGTCCAATATTTAATAGGAATACCTGTGGACTGGAGTTTGAAAAATAAGCTTTTCTTCAGAGCTCTTTCTTGCCTACCAAGTGGCTGTGGGAACGACACTTTCACTCTTTGCCCACCTGTTTCTAAACCATAATAGATTTACTTCCATTTCCTTAGAGCCATTGAGAAATCCTCACTTTTAAATTTAGCATAACCCATAATCTAGCATAAATTTAACAATATTAATAATAGTATTTATTTAAAAATAAAGAACATTATACAAATGAAAGATTGAAGCAGCCCTATAGGTCCTTGTTAGAGTTATGTTTTCAATTGAAATTAGAAAGATTTATTCTCTACTCAGATACTAAAAAAAGCTAAACAAAATAAAAAAATAAATCCCTGAACCAGTTTTGCCTGTCAGTATTAAAAACAAATAACCAAAATAAACTAATCTTCAGCCCTGTACATTAATTTTTTATTTCTCTTCAGCAGACTCAGAGATGGTATTTCCTATTCTGCTTGCTTGATTTTAAGCTCAGGAAAACATATTGGCATCTTTTACAATCATTGTTTGCAATTAACTTCTCATCCTTAATGTAAGTGTAGAATTAATCTATCAACTCATGCATTGTCACTTCCATCTAATTATACTGTATCATCATGTAAAAAACAAAAGCATTATGGAAATAAGCATGCATTGGTGGGTCTCCATGCATCTATTTAAAAACACTTCCTTGGAAAGATCTCTCCGGGAAAGAGGGGGGACAACAAGTAAAAAAAAAAAAAACAAACCAAGAAGAAACAAATGCCAAAAAGAATTGAACTCAACCCTTAGCAGCTCTTTTACAGTTGTTTTATGTTTTTCACGGTAGCAATCCCTGTTATCTCAACTTGATATGCACATGCCAGCTAAAATCAGCCTTGCCTCATTTGTTATAAAAGCAATGACCTTTCAAACACTTTCCTAGTTCAACTTTAAGAGAAATAACTACAAACAACAGATATGAGTACCAATGAAGTGGAAAATTAGTCTTTTGAAACAAGTAAGCCATCCTCCTCGCCATGTTAAGAAAATCGGCACTGAAAAACAACAAAAATCATGCTGAACCATGTAAGGATGATTTTACTGTGCTTGCTCTAAAGAAGTCCTTGACATTACTTACATTTGTCTTGCATATGAGTCCCAGAGCAAAACCTCCATCTGGAGGAGATTTGAGCTACCATCTAGAGGCATTTCAGCATCTGAACCAAAAGGTTTACAGTATTACAATCCAGTTAATTCTATTGCTTCTAATTCCAGCTGGACTTAAAGCCTTATCTCTGCACTCCAGGCCTTCAGATACAGCCTATCACGGTAACACCAATTCCCAGAGTATTCAACTCCATGACCCAAGTGAGATTAAATCCCTTCAGATAGCCCAAGTAAATAGCTCATAACTCGTTTCTGTCACTTTCACTAATGCCTTTGTACCATGAAAGAGACCAGTAAAGGTGTAAATATCTACAAGTTATTAACTGCACTTTTTCCCTTGACTCCTATCAGCGATTCCAGTTGTCTGGTTCCCAGTGAGAACATCACAGATATTTACTGGCTCAACTTTTTCTTCAAGTACTGTGCTAATCAACCACTACATATTTGTACTCTGTCAACCCGAGTACTGTTATTTTTGGTGAAACATACAAACAGACAGAGATGTAAGCAAACAGAGAAACACTGAGAGGACGAACATATACATATTTGATGGTGGTTGTACTTAAACTCCCTCAAGTCAAGTAGCTCCACAGCACATCTCATGTTAAAATAGTCTCAACCTTAAAGAAAGCAGACATAAGCTCAAGGAGAGTACTTCAAGTCCACTTGTCATGACATACTTAGCTTTCTACTCATCAGAACACATTTATTTTAATGAAATCAAGATACAATTACCAAAAACTCCTTTAGGACAAGTGAAATAAAAAGGAAGCTCCTTCTTAAATACTACAGATTAACGAGAAAATCCTGTGAAAATCAAAGCCCATCCAAGAAGTACAGCACAAACCCAGATAGAACTCTTAGAAATAACTGTTGTCAAACAATAATAGAGCTCTATTTAATTTCTACTTTGTGGTATTTTTCTTTTATTGGGCTTTGTTTTACCAGGAAAGAAAGAAGTTTGGAGGAGAACAAGAGGAAAGGTACAGGAAAAGTTCAAGTAAGCAAAATGATTTCCCAAAGCAGTCTCCAGTATTTGAAGGAAATCTGTTCCAATAAGAGATTTTTAAAGATCCCTGCAGAAAAACAAAAGAAATATTTAAGTAGCTGTATTTTGTAATTCCAATCTGCTGAACCTCTCCCTGTTGAGAGCACTACAGAAAGACAAATAAGACAATCACCTACCAGAAACATACCTCTTCTCTTTCTAGTGTGAGAAATGGACATTGAGCAAGCCTCTAGAAGTAGATACCCCCTTCAAACGTTATTTCACAGCAATGAAAAAGCTCTCACATTACTTCTATCAGGAGCTTTACTTCAAGACTGGCACTGAAGAAAGACAAGAAGTGCTACTTAAACAGGAGAGCAGGTTCATTACAGATGATTTATATCTCAGATGCAGCTGAGTTCCCAAATTAAAAGAGTGACTGCCAGGTGAGAGTACTTGATCAGTGCCAGGATTCCAGGTGAGATCTGTTATAACGTACAGCTGCAGGATGTCCTGGCCCTGTTTGCTGAGCCAGTACCTAGACTTAACCTGCAGACTAGGTAGAGAAGTGATCTAGGCTAATCCACAGAAAATCTAAGGCAATTCAGAGCTGTGAACATGAGCTTTGGTCTTCAGAAATGCCAGTGACTATACTTAGGTCAGGGTCACGTCCTTTCCAGTGGTGAATAGGGAATGTGACCAATGCACTGAGGTTAGTCATTTATATTTTGTAACTTGCTACTGGTTGGTACTAATGTTACTGCTGGGAAGATGCACAGGCAAATTCTTTTCTGATAGTATATCCAGACAACATTGAATCCTCAACTGCTCTCAGGGTACTTCCACCTAAAATGGTTAAAGCAGCTATAGGAAAATTACTCAGAATCAAAAAATTCCAAGGATGCACTTTCTGTTAACAGTCAAAGTAGTAAAGGAAGCTGAAACTCTATGCTCATGGCTCACTTAGATAATTTTAAGTAGAAAAGCATGTTGTGCATATGCAACCCTAATGAAGTTAGATCCATAGGAATAGACAGAAAAAGGGAAATGACTGTCAGTGACTCATACTTGGTTTTAATACAACTAAAATATGAGGAAAACCTACAGATCAGTTACTTTACCAATTGTAAGATTGTGACCATATACTAAAGCACAGAATACCTTGGTAATATTCTGTGTTGCACAACATAGTAAAGGTAAAAATATAGCTTCCATGTTTAATACACTGTATATTATAACTCACAGGATAGAGATACAAAGGAAATTATGCATCTATCAGCATCCCATGTATTTTGTTTTACTCAAAGCAAGACCTGTAACTCTTAACAAGGTAAATGTAATGATGTATTAACCCAGCTGAGGGTGCATGTTCATTGGACTTCAATAATGGTTACACAAACCACCAACTTTGTTTATTACATATTTATTAAAAATACCAAAAGTAAAAAACACATTGTATTTCTACTCCCTTTCTCCCCTTTTGAAGTGCCACAAATTTTTACCAATGAGCAAGTCAATATTTTTTCCTATGTTCACAACAATTATCTATCTTGAGACAAAGGTCCAAATTTTTAAAGTCATTGCACCAGTCAGTTTTTGAAGGGTTATGTGACAAAGCTAGCAAAGAGCTAATGTGGAAATTATGAGGCACCAGTAAATCACAGTTCCTCTGACAATCATCTACGACATTGTTAAATACAAGTTATATCAATCACACGAACATCTCAAAACTGAGCATACAAGCAACCTAGTATCTGTGAAATTCTGGTTCAGGGAAACCTACAGAGGTATGTACTTAAACATAACTAGACATTTTTGACTAATCAAGACTTCCTATGCTCCTTTAATAATGATGAAAAATGCATAGTTTCAGAGCTATACTCATTTTATTTTCCAGTAGATGTCTAAGAAAGGTCAGATGAATTGTGTCCTGAAATTGTCTATTCCTTTTTTCCAATCAAGAAAATGTAGAGTTAATGCAAACATGGGCATCTACATGACAAATGTTACAGCTCAGGTGAGGTGAATATTCTTTCTAATACTCTGATGGAATTGATACTGTTTTATTGCTAATTTTGAAATAAAATTTATTTAAGAATTATTTTTCACCAAAATATCTGCTGATATTAATTATTTGCCCCTTTTGGGGATATATGAGATAAGGGAAAATCTGATCTATAATAAAAAAGGCTTAGAGTGTTGATGTCTTTACCATATGGACGTAGAGTAAATAAGAATTAATTATTTGAATTGTAATAAAGGCATATTAAATAATGCATAATAAAGGGAATAAACAGAGCAGAGTGGCATTACCAACATACAGGAATATGGCTGATGGAATTACTGTTTCTAAACTACATCAATTCCCTTGGCCACAATGCCATGTATAGAGATTAGGTCTACAATATGCATCTGATGGAAGCAGTACACAGGAACAGGCAAGAAATTTCCAAACAGAAATAATTTCAAAATTCAATAAAAAGTATATTTGTGTGTTTCCAAATTAGACATTTACATTTCAGTTAAATTTCAGCTTGAAAAAATAAGTGATAATTAGCAGTCATAAGAATGAATAAGCTCTCATGCAGGCTAAAAGAGAAGTTTGCTTCCTGGTTTTGCTTTTCAGGAGAATGCTGGGAATACCAAACTGAAATCAGACTTATCAAATTATTACATCTGTATTATTGATTATCTAGTTAAGGCTGAAAGAACGTTTATTTTGTAACATCTCAGATGTTGTATCTTAAAAAGAACCATGAAATTATATTAGCTATGAATTATTTCCTTTCTTACTTTGCTATCTAGCTTACATTTTCAGCTATGATTCTTGTTTTTTCAATTCAAAATTCTAGCCTTTTAATTCATGACAATAGTTTGAACAAAGTTTAAAAGGGATGGGCTTTCTTGCAAGGAATTGCATGCTAAAATACTACAAGTCAATTTGATGAATGCACCAAATGCCAGGGTAGCATGATCATCTATCAAGCTGTACATGGTTAATACACTTACATTACTTAAAGAAATAATGCACATAAACCAGCAGTGAAGTAAGCAAGAAGTAGATCTTAGAATTCCTTGGACAATAGGAATGGTCTTGAGCAAAACCACGTTTACCTTTTTCACTATGACTCCTCATGGGGGAAGATAACGGACCACAGTGAAGTTGTTTCCTTGTTAATAACTTTAATGAGCAACAGAAGTACTCATCCTATTTCTCTTGAACCTTAAATTACACCACCATAATACTATGGCAATACCTCTTTATTTGAGGAGGTGTATATATTTAATACCAATAGTGAAATGGCTGGAGATTTCCTGTGAGAGGTCGCAGTCGTGCAGCAACCTGCTGTCACAGCCATCCAGCTACTTAACAAAGTCAGAGTATATTGCTGTGTCCATGGCAGGGAAGGAACCAAGTTTTCAGAGGAGAAGAGCAAAACAGAGTTCAGCCTCATTAGATTTATCTAAAATAGGAAATAAAGAAATAGAGGCCCTTCATAGAGGCACAATGAGCGTTATCCTAGGATAAAAATTCTGATGAGAAAAATTAAATTTGGAGATTTTAAATTTTTGGCTTTTGCTTTTAGCAAATCTGGCAGTGATTGTAATTATATCAAGGGCTTAAGATTGTGCTCTACTGAGAAGATGTATAGTGAGTTTAGTTTTACTCTTTTCTAGTTACATATTACAGTCTATGGCTGTTATAAAAAAAGTATCAGGGTCTCTGCTGTCTTTGACAACACAGATAGGAGCGTCACTTTTCACTTTCAAAAGAGCTTGCCATTTTAAACAGCAGAGCATACTTTATTCCAAAATATCTTTTTCTAAAAATGAAGTGGGTATATTGTTAATATATCGTACCAAACAGCTCATATATGGCTGATATACTTATTATTCTTTTCAGTATTATTAAAATCTTTGTTCTTAGAGAAACATTTTGTGTTCTTCTCTCTGTCATTTCTGGCTCCAGGCTGCACCATCTCCTTAATGACTAATACAATACACTACAATGTGACATGAACAAAAATCAGTTATGAACAAAGCTGAGAAAAAATGTTAAAATGTACTGCCAGTCCACAGATTGGATATGAATTGTGTCTTTGCAGAGCTTTTTATTTCAAAGCCGTGTACAAAATGCAATTTTGAGACCTTGCTTAGTGCCGATCACATTTTTAGATACCTGACTTAAAAGAGGACTTAAAGGTCATCAAGCCTGATTACATTCTGTTCAACATAATAAAGTGCAGCCATGTGTAAATTAATATTGAGCAAATTATGAATGATTCATGATAGATTTTTCATTACAATGAAATGTCCCCTTTGCTGTAAAGTCAACATTATGATCTACAGTTATTTCTTAGAGCTCTTTCTATTAAACTAAACAGGAGGAGAGATGCTATTATTTGTACCATTTATATCTGCATATAGTATAACCAATAGCAAAGTTACTTTCAAAACTGCCCATCCCTCCACCATTTGAAAGCTCCCAATCACACATTTCATGGTAAGCATTGTTTTGTAGGATACTGAGAAACTTTGGTATTATCCCTGGTATTTATTTTGTTAAGGTAGGATCATCATAAATAATAACAATTTCTTGTAACTTGCTTAAGCACTACTTTCTGTCAATCTGCAGCTATGTTTTTCATTCAATGCATAATCCCGGGCCCCCTCTATTTACTTCTAAAGGTTACAGAAAAATATCCTTGCCTGGTCTTTAGAAGATAGCCACTTCAAATACTCTTTTGAGACTCAACAGCATTTAACAATGTTTGATACAAAGCCAGAAAAGAACATGGGCTAAGTAAGAGGAAAAAAGGAATGCTTATGTTAGCATTGTCAGAAATAAATGCCAAAAATTCACTTTACCACAGGAATTAAATTCTCTTTTCCGCAACTAAATTTCCCCTCCATACATGGCAATAGCCAACACCCTTCTGTGCTGATATCCATAAAAACTCATCTGTGAAGCTCTCTTTTCAACATATCAACTACTTATTGTTTCAGAAATTGTACTGTTCGGTGCCAGATGTGGACTTAAGCTCATGATGAGCTTCTGGATCTGAGTGTTGGCATTGAAAGTGGCTGGGTGTTTGTTGTACAGATTTAAACGAGCTACTGCTCACAAGAAAAAAAGCAGGTGCTGCACCTAGTAATCTTCTGTTGGTTTAAGAGCAGCAAACAAGATAGCACTGTTTCCCCATACATAGTAATGGCAAATTGATTTGGATAAGAAAACATTACAAATACATTCCTTTTTTTTTTTCAAAAGATCACCATTACATATAGACAAAAAATTATTAAAGATCATTAGTGTACAACAACACAACAAGCTTTTAGAGAGAACAGGGCAGTGTAAGGGAATAAAATGGTTTTGCAGTAGCTTTAGATTGTAATTTAAATTCATTGTAAATCTTTATTTCAAGAGTAATATAAATCCAATTTATATATTAAAAAAACCAGGAAAATTAAGTAATTTCCACAAAGAAACTCATACAAGATAGCTAACTGGATGATATAAGTTACAAAATAAAGTATTTCAGGGACTTAAAGAGATAATTTTGGCTTTGTTTTCATGCTGGAGGGAAGCATGACAGTAGCAAACTGCATCTAAAAACATTTATCTATTTATGTCACACATTATGAACTAGAGAATAATACAAGATGACTACAGTAATAACTGCAAATAGAATCTTTCTGGATCTTGCTAGTCCCTTTATGGAAAAATGGAGAGGTTGTTAGGCAAAACTTCTAAACCCAAGTTCAGAGCTAATGTTTCCTTTGATACTTGACAAATTTCTTAGCCTGAATTTACTTCCAGAATCCCAATATTCAGGGTTGCTCTGTACTACAAAACAAGCTAACTGCAGAAAGCTATTAAATAATAATTATGATTATCTACTTCTAGAAAACAGATTTTGGATATTGAACTTTGAGAATCACATATATATACATACACATGCTTACTTATCTTAATAAAAAAAGATCTGATTTTGCAGAAAGTAAGTTAGTGGATGATTGGATAATCTGCAAAAGTCAACCCTATTTTCCATTTATTTATATATCTAGAAATTTAGTTGCAATCTGCCATTTTTTGGCTTTCCTCTCCCACACTAAAAATTCTTAAGACTACAAAAAATATCAATTACTACTAAGAAGTGGGAGGGATTTTATAAATTCATTTTTTCCTCTAGCACCTAAGTTACTTGAGTGGAAGAAAAATAGTTGGCCCAAGAAGAATTATTATTACTAGAACTATCCTGCAAGTATGGTTGAATAAAAACATTTCACATTAACATGTGCACTGAAAATGGCCCTGATCCAGCAAGGTATTCAAGTGAATGCTTCAGGTTTACATGACAGGAGCAACTTTATGCTGAAAATTAAATATAGTTTAAAATAGATATATATAAATTAAAAATTCAAACCACTAGCTGTGGCTGTATTATTCCAGCCCCAGGCTCATTCTAATTTAAATTCTGACTAAAACTACATCTATCTAGTTCTTCTAATGAAAAAAATAATTAGACAAACAAAGAAGCAGACCTATTAGATTAAAAAGATGAAGATAATATAGTCTAGAGAATAAGATTTGAGATCATATTACCACTTCTCTGTTTTCACTCTCATGTATTGCCAACTTTGCTTTTATTTAACAGAAATTTCTGGTTTAGTCATTCTGTTTTTACAAAATAGAAAACCAAAACAAACCTCAGTAGAATAACATGAAGAGCAACATCTAGTAAACTTGTGCTGAACCATTTAACTACCCGTAGCTTCTCACACAAGATTGCCACTGATGAAAGAAATAGACTGGGACTAGGTCAATAGGTAGTGATGGCTCAGAAAGAAATCCTTGACGGCTTTCAAGAAAAAGGAATTATTACACATAGCAAGGAACTAGTTTTCATATTTTAAATGTAATGGCTTCAACAAGACAACAGTGTATTTACAGATAACAGTTGAGACCAGAAACCTGTTCTTGGTTAATGATTTGTAATCTATCTCAAAGATTCTGCAAACTTTGAATATGGAAATCAGTCCTTTCTTAACAAGACATAAATAACCAGCTACATTTGGTGCTACAATTGACTATAACTTTAAGAAATCATCCTCAGCATTCCTAAAATGGTAATATCATGTCAAAAGCTATAGGTTACTGTGTATCAAAGATAAACCCATATTTCATTTTGCTTTTTCAAGGAGGTAATAGGTTTAGATCTGTAAACCCACAGTTCTCAAAATAATATATAAAAAACAATGACAACCATTTGTTCTGTGACCCAATTTACTAATGCTAATGCAAGCTATTCTTTATACAACTAGTGTATCTTTAAAATCCTTAACCCAGCAACTCAAGCACAGGGTTAACTTTCAAACATAAACCCACTTTCCAATGAAATAACTAGCTTGGCTGCTCCTAGGCTTGAGCCAAAAGTTTCATGAATCCTATTCACATCCCTGAACTTACTTCCTGTTGCACATTTCAAGATATCACCGATAAAGGAAATATGCATGGTAAGCCATGTTGTGGATCTTAACATCCACAACACTCTGATTTCTCTGAACCTGTGAGGGATGCTAGCTTACCAAAGATAATCACAAGTCCATGCAGCTTAAATGTGACATGAATTTCTGAAATATTTAACAAAGCAAAAAGAAGCTGAAATAAAACAATGAGTAATAGAATCATAGAATAGTTTGGGTTGGATGGGACCTTAAAAATCATCTAGTTCCAACCCCCCTGCCATGGGCAGGGACACCTCCCACTAGATCCAGCTGCTCAAGGTCCCATCCAACCTGACCTTGAACATCTCCAGGGATGGGGCAGCCACAACTTTCCTGGGCAACCTGTGCCAGTGCCTCACCACTCTCACAGTGAAAAAATTCTTCCTAATGTCTAGTCTAAACCAGCCCTTCTCCATTTTACACCCATTCTCCCTTGTCCTCTCACCAAAAGCCTTTATGAATAGTCCCTAGATTGCAACGAGCTGGAGTATTTCATCAAAAGATCAGAAATCTGACTCAACAAGTATATTCCGCATTCGCATGTTCTACTGTTTCTGGTTTTCTCCTTAGTAAGTTATTTTACTTTTATTTATAACAATTTGTCTCAGAATGCTTTCATTAATCCTTTAATATTTATGTTTTCTAGGGATAATAACCAAGAGTCATACCAAAAGCTAATCCAAAATTAATTCCATTTCTATGTTTGTTTTATCTGTAATTGCATTGTAATAGCTCTCTACTTGTCCCTGACAGTAATTAAAATAAGGCTGAAGCATAAAGAGCTCCACCTAAACAGTATTTTTAGTAAAAATATATTTGTGTATCTTCTCAGACACTGTGGTAAGGAATGCCAAGAATGAGACAAAGAGGGACTTAAACTAAGCAACTAATTAAAAAAAGCACGTTGATAACTAATGTTGCTATGATTTCAGAGTAAGAAACATGCTTTAATGGAGACCATTTGAAAGCCACAGAAGAAATGTATCTCCGCATTCAGTAGTATTTGCTTATTACACAGATGAAATGTATTTCCAAAGATGCTGCATGTGACCATATATTCATATTTGTCTCCTCATATATCACAAAGATTCCTTCCTACTTATTTCCTTTAAACTATCTCCTCATTGAAACAAAAACACAGGACAGCAAAGGGATCAAATTAATTTCTAGGTCAGTTTCCTTCTTACTAAAAAAAAAAAACAAACCACCACACAAGCCACAACAATATTCTTACATAAGGACTGGCAATTAGATTAACCCCAAGGACATAAGCAGGATATATCACAAAGGCAAACTGAGAGATTTCATCATAACAGAAAGCACCTACATACATTTTTTTACCTAGTGGTGGCTTTTTCTACTACTTCTCATAAGGAGAAAAACTTCAACCCCAACAATTCAAGCCAAATTATGTGCCTTAGTAATACCCTTCCAGGTCCTTGCAAATTATTAACAAAAACCCTGAAAGCACTGTATTAATAAATCTAATATGTTGCAAAGAAAAAATTAAGAATTCCATCTTTTTCATAACCCCTTGAAAGTGCCCACACAATCACTGAAGTGAGAAGCAAACTTTTAGAGATCATCTAGTCCAAGCCTCCTTCTCTAAGCTGAAGCCTGTTGCCCAGGACCATGTCCAGTTGGGTTTTAAAATTACCCAAGGATGCAGAGTCCACAACCTCTCTGGCGACCTGTTTTGGTGTTGAACTACTCCACCAGAAAACAACACAACCACAAAAAAAAAAAAAAGGCAAACAAAAAAACCCAGAAAATTGTGCCTGTGCTTCTTGTGCTGTCACTTGTGACCATTGTAAAGAGCATGTCTCTGTCTTTTTTGTTCCCTCCCATCAGGTGTTTGCACATACATTACATATATGCTAAACACTAAAATTGCAATTATTTTTATTATAGCATTTTCATATTCACTTTTGTGTTCCTAACTGCTCTCTTTCTTTTTTTTCACTATTGTTTCACTCCCTTCCCATAATATTTTTTTACAGTGCCCTCTTTTACCCACAGTTTGCTGTTTGCTTCCTCCTTTTTAGTGTGACTGCACCCTCACTGCCTGCTGTTTTTACCTTCCTTGCCCAAAAGTCTTATCAGTTTCCCCACCAACCCTTATTTCATTTCTTCTCCTTCTTTCTGGGGTGGTCTTGTCACAACTTTCCGTCTCTGTCCTCTCATCACTTTCTCACTCCAAATGTATTCTCCCACAAAAACCATTCAGAGTTCCTCTCCCAAATTTCTCTTACAGCTCTTCTTTTTTCACCCCTCAGGGAGACTATTTTTTTCCACAGCTCCACAAGTTCCCATCAGTCTTTTTTTAAGGTCAGAACAGAGAAACAGCAGAAACTGCATGTCATAACCTTTCTGTGATAATGAGCTCTGTCGTGATTAAGATGCACTTGAAGGAGAACACAAAACAAACCTATAAAAAACCCAGATGCCTATCTCTGAAGGAAATATAGGGCTTCCCCTCAAAAGAAGATACACAAGGGATTGCCAGCAGCTGAGCAGTAAGAAGTCCATAGGGCTGCTTGGTGGTGGCAGCAGAGGAGTGTGAATGTGGCATCTGGCTAATTGTGCTGCAGAGAACTTGGCTATTTTTAAACTCCCTTTCTACATTTTATCAGAAGATGTATTAGAGAACATGGAACAGGATGTGGATGATACTTAGAGATATTTTCTTGCTGCCTTTTCAAGCAAGGAGAAAAAGTGGTCTGACAGAAGGACTAGCTCTTGCCATGTACCACAGAAGCTGCCTTCATCCACATTTATAGGCTACCTAAGGAGTTCTGAAAGGAAAGGTTTAAGGAGTACCAAAAGACTCAGGAAGAGGCCCACATAGTGTTTTAGGAAACCATTACAAAAAAATTGCTAAATAATAAGAATTATAGAGTACTTGACATTCAAAGTACAGTGAATGACCCTATAAATAATTCCTAACCTACATAATGATGTGCTTCATGACCTCAAGATAATTGCTTTGTATATAGTACAACAAATTTAATAAAAATACATATTAAATGGAAAAATCCTGAAAATACATATTCCGTAGAAACACTTTAAATCAACCTTTCCTCACCTCATACTTGTTTTTTAACACTTCAAACTTCATCAGGAATGTCTCAGCCCATTATAAAGGTAAAGCACGTTCCATGCAATTTGCTATATGGAACACATTTCACATAAAATATTAAAAGCTAGTAATGATCAAGAGCACTGGACACCAGAAATTCTTATGGATTTAAAAGGAATTGTACTCATTTGGTACCTTTGAAAAAGATGAGTTAGCCCAGTTCTGCATTAGTTTGCACAACAAGGTAGCACTGCACAAATTGCATGTGCATAATTATTACCTTATGCCTTCATAAATACACTCAGTAATGTGGCACTTTAGGAGCATTCAGCATGCCTTAAGTTTTATAATAAACATTTTCTTCTAAAAAACAAAAAAAGCAAAAAAATTGCCATTGCACCACTTTCTCTGTGTAATTGTTCCTCTGTCTGCACTGTAGTAATGAGTTTCATGCACCATTTCTCTGACTGCTTGCAGCTCTCTGACCTGCGAATCAGGCAGTTCTCCATGATGGGAAAAGTCATGCCTAACAGTTTTCTTCAGTAAAAGCTCTTTATTTCTCTGAACGTTAGTTTAACCATCTGTAAAAAATACAGGATAACAATTTCTATTTCCAGCATGATCACAAGTGTATACAATTTGAGTTAAGCGTTGAGCAATGATTAAAAAAAAAGTCATCTTACCTGGGAACCCATTTGAGGCATTTGAAAGAAAGATGCAAAGGTCAGCATAGGATGTAAAAATATGTAAGAATAGAATATGTATGTGTCAAATAATCATGCTTAATCCCTGTATTTCCTTCTGGCCAAGAAACTTAAAGAAGAAAATATATAAAACCAAATAAATATAAAGGGGAAAAAAAACCCAGAAAAAATCCAATCTTTCAATTCACATTTTAGTCTATACATCCAAAAGTATTTGTGGTGGTGTCTTTGGATGGCAAAGAACGGTCCTTTATGCAAATCTCGAAGAAGGTTCTCCTGGAGAGGAGTTGGTAAGTTGATTTTTAAGGAAGATCTTTACCATATTAGTATTTTCGAAACAAAGTATTTTTTTAGTATTTGCAAGAACAATGAGTTCGGTGAGTGAATTAGTTTAGAAACTTAAAACAGTAATAATGTATTTTGTTTAAAAAAAACTAAAGTTTTCTGTGTGTAAGCACATATCACAGAATAATAGAATCACAGAATGTTCACAGTTGGAAGGGACCTCTGGAGATCATCAAGTCAAACCCCTCTGCTAAAGCAGGTTCACCTAAAGCAGTTGCACAGGAACAGGTCCAGGAAGGGTTTGAATAACCCTAGAGAAGGAGA